>OY755040.1:54410233-54435233 GCA_963576565.1 Aspidapion aeneum | reverse complement strand
CAACTTCTGTCGAAGACACTTGCCCCCCCAGGCTGGAGAGGAAGATATTGAAATTACAGAAGAACAGATAAAACAAACCTTTAAAGGAAAGAAAAATTTTGCTGCACCTGGCGTCGATCAGATTAACATTTATTGGTGGAAACAATTTAAATCTACACATAAACACCTAGCCAGAATATTTACTGACTTTATAAATGGGGATACTCTGATCCCGGACTGGCTTCCGGAAGGTAGAACGGTCCTTATATTCAAAAAAGGCGATCCCAAAGATCCCAAAAATTATCGCCCTATTACATGTCTCAATACCGTTTATAAATTGTTCACTACAGTTATCTACGAGATGATCCTTGCAAGAATTGAACCAGTTTGGATAGAGGTAAATGAACAAAGGGGGTCAAAACGAGAGGTTGCCGGAATTAAGGAAAACTTGATCATAGACCGTTCTATCTACCAAGACGCCAGACAATATCAACGAAACCTTTCGGTGGCCTGGATTGACTACCGAAAGGCATTCGATTCTACATCACATGCCCTGATTCTGAAGTTGTTAAAGGAGCTGGGAATACCAACCAGGGTTCTATTATGTGTGAAAATGCTTATATCATGTTGGAAGACACGATATTGTATAGGGAAGGTAACGACAGGCTTTGTTAAGTACAAGAGAGGGGTCTTTCAGGGCGACTCATTAAGCCCACTGCTCTTCTGTATATCTCTTCTTCCCTTATCTGTCTGTCTCAAAAAAGCTAATGGGTACAAAGCTGGTAAACCTAGTCAACGAAATCACAAAATTACTCATGTATTTTACATGGACGATATCAAATTATATAGCAATAACCCCACAGAACTCAACATTATGCTGAATATCGTTCAACAATTCACCAAAGATAGTGGGATGGAGTTCGGACTAGATAAGTGCGCCGCTTTGCACCTAAAACGAGGCCGAGAAGAAAACGAAGATGAAAATGTGGACGTAGTTCTAATCGACGGAAGTATCATTAGGCATCTTAGGGAAGAGGAGACATATGTTTATCTTGGAATAGAAGAGAGGGGGATGCATAAAACAGAAAAAATGAAAGGCGTCCTGACCGAGGCGTACAAAAAGACCATAGAAAAAATTTGGAAGACCCAACTTTCAGCAAAAAATAAGGTACTAGCTACAAACACTCTAGCGATCCCAAAAATCTCGCATACATTTGGAACAATAAAGTGGAACAAGGAAGACCTGGAAAAATTAGACAGACTTACAAGATCGATAATGACAAAACACAGAAGTTTACACCCAAAGTCGTCAGTTCAGAGGATATATTTACCTAGAAATCTAGGAGGCAGAGGACTAACAAATATAATGGATCTGTATAATAGCTTGCTTATACAGACGGCACAAGCAATCAGAAGATCCCCAGATCCTTTGCTAAGGTTTGTTGATGCTCATGAAAACGCAAAAGTAGGAGCGTTCATTTATGACCATGCGGAAAGAGCAGCAATGGACATTGGGCTCACGACATTGAATCTTAGGCAGGTAAATGAAACCCAAACAGTGATAACAAAAGCAAAACAAAAAAAGATCATTAAAACAAAACAAATTGAACAAACACTAAATAAACACAAGGAAAAAAGACTCCATGGTGTTTTCTACAAAAACATCGAACAACAGAACCTATCAAAAAAAATAACATTTGCCTTTTTGCAAACGCCAAGTTTGAAGTCGGAAACCGAAGGATTTATTATAGCATGTCAGGATGGGGTCCATAGTACTCTCGTATATCAAGCAACAGTTATGGGGAGTAACCTTGATAGCACGCTTTGTCGAGCCTGTAAAAAAAGCCCTGAAACTCTTATGCATCTGTTGTCAGCATGCTCCAAATATGCTCCAAACCTCTACATAAAACGCCACGATAATGCCCTGCAGATATTACATCAAGAATTATCGTCAGCCTATAAAATGGAAACAGAATACCACCAAAATAAGCCGCAACCTACCGAGAGCATTTGGTCAAACTCGAAATGCAGAATCTACTGGAATTTTCCATTTTCAACAATCACTCCAGTGACAGCAAATAGGCCGGATCTGGTGGTCCAGGATTTCGAGGAGCGGGTTTTGTATGTAGTTGAGTTCTCCTGTCCAGCAGAACAAAACATTTCAGAAAAGGAAGAACAAAAAATCACTAAATATAAAGATCTTATTGCTAATTTCAGAAAAACTTACCAAGGATATGACATCCAGTTTGTTCCACTAATCATCGGCGTATTGGGTGGGGCGAGACAGTCGCTGGAAAATAACATAAAAAAACTAAAGCCGATTAAAAGCAAAATTAAATTTATAATTCAAAATATGCAGAAAAGAGTTATACTTGGGTCATTGCACATTTTGGGAGTTCACGAAGGTAGCCGACCATCAAGCTGTTAATTCTTCACTCGCAACAGCCTATCCTGAAAAGGACGCAGTTGCGTTTTATCTGCATTATTGTAGGGGTTGAAAAACTCTCCGCGGAATACAGTAATGCCCAACAAAAAAAAAAAAAAAAAAAAAAAAAAAAAAAAAAATAATAATAATAATAATAATAATAATAATAATAATAATAATAATAATAATAATAATAATAATAATAATAATAATAATAATAATAATAATAATAATAATAATAATAATAATAATAATAATAATAATAATAATAATAATAATAATAATAATAATAATAATAATAATAATAATAATAATAATAATAATAATAATAAATACATTTATTTGCAACAAAACTATACAATACATTTATATTAATAATTTAAGTAAAATAAATAAATGAAAAAGTTGCAAAACGGAGTCGAAAACAGCAGAGCTGATCAAAGTTCGACCCCTTGCTTTTTTAATTGTTACACGCATAAAAAACGTATAAATTTAATTTTAATTACCTACCTGTACATTTAAAAAAAAACTATATATATCTTAAATGTAAAAATGTTCAACCATAAAGAAGAAGTTCAACTATAAGGAAGACTTATCCGATTAGGAATATTAAAAAAAAAAGTTTACAAAAATTCATAAAAACAAAAACAAACAAGAGAGTATGCAAAAGAAAAAAAAGTTATTGTTGTAATAGCTCTTGCTTAATAAGTCTTTTAAACGATAATTGACTTAGTGGTCTTGCTTTTTTTGGGATTGAGTTGTATAATTTGCATATGTTATATTGAAAAGACCTTTGAAAAAATGTGGTGCGATGAACAGGGGTTACAATCCTACCCCGCAAGCGGGGACCGAGGCCATAGTGTTCAGAGTGGAATTTAACTTTATCATAAAGATAGTTTGGTTGTTTGTTCTTAATTATTTTATGAAAAACACATAGAGAGTGTAGCTTTCTGCGCTGTTTCATATTAATCCATTTAGTTTCCTTTAATTTGTGACTGGTAGGGTCGAATTTTCTGATTCCATAGATAAATCTTAAACAAGCTTTTTGTACTTTTTGGATTCTTTCTGTAGTTTGGGCGTCCAAACAGGGGTCGTAGACAACGTCACAGAAATTGAATTGACTTAAGATTAATGAATCCGATAGTTTAATTTTAATTTTCTCCGAAAAAATATGTCTGCTTGGATATAACCTTTTAAGGTTACAATATGCCCTTTGCATACACTTATTTATATGATTTGTAAATCTCAAATTGTTGTCAATTAAGAGACCTAAGTTTCTTGCATTTGTTTTGATTTCTAATGGTTGATTGTATCTTAATTTCGATATTTTTGTCTCTTTCTTTGCCAAAAAGCAAAACACATGATTTGGAAGCATTTATAAGTAAATTATGTTCTTCTGAGTGTTTTACCAGTCTATCTAGGTCTTCATTTACTTGTAATTGTGCTACATGACGCTGTTCTTTATTAAAGGATTTTTGACATTGTGTATCATCTGCATACGTGTTGACTTTGATATGTTGAAGGCCGCTTGTGATGTTAGATGTATAGATGCAGAAGAGGAGTGGAGATAAAATTGATCCTTGGGGTAATCCGCTTATTATATTTAGCTTCTCCAAGACTCCTTCTTCTGTCTCTACATATTGTTGCCTATTTGAAAGAAAATTTTTAATACTAAAGGTTGCCTTTTCTGAAAAACCCACAAAATGAAGTATTGCAAGCAGTAGCTTGTGATCTATTCTATCGAACGCTTTAGAGTAATCTAGCAAAATCAAATCAGTTGTTCTCCCTTGATCAGTAGCCTCAATAAAGTCATCTGTTACTTTAAGGAGTGCAGTAGTGCAGCTGTAGCCCTGACGAAATCCTGATTGGTGAGATGGTAATATGTTGTTTTCATTCAGATGTACGCGTATTTGATTGTTCATGATCTTTTCTAATATTTTTGAAATTGTAGGTAATATACTTATTGGTCTTAAATCGCTGTAGGACTCAGCTGCAGCCTTTTTTGACAGTGGTTTTACTTTCGCTATTTTCCAAGAATCAGGAAATACTCCCTCCAGAAGGCAAGTGTTTATTATATTCGTAGGGTACGGTAAAATTCTTTGACAACCTAGAAGTAACATATTCAGACTTAGCAAATCGGATCCCGTAGCTAACGACTTTATAGCTAACAGGTTCTCGTTAACTACACTTTCATCCACGGAACAAAACTCAAACAGCCTCTCCATTCTTGTTTTGCAGTTATTGTTATAAATATCAATTAAATTATTATTTATGGTTGAGTTAGACGTTGACGCATCCAAAAAAAACTTATTTATTTCTTTGGGTTTGTTTAAATGTCTTGGTATTGACTCTGTACCCTTTTTTGTGTAAATATCTAGTTCTTTGAGTTTATTCCACAGAAACTTTGGATTTGTATTTTGACTTATACAATGCTCAAAGTATAATTTTTTTTCATTGGTTATTGCTCGGTTGACTTCGTTTCTAATTTGCTTGTAATATATCCAGTCATCTGCTTTCCCTGTTCTTTTGTATTTCAAAAAAGCTTTATTTTTCAGTTTAACCATTTCTTTAATTGTGTGTGTAAACCACCCTGGTTTTTTGTTTTTTTTGGCTTACTGTTTTTTCACACACACACAACACGTTGAAAATATTTAATAATAAACTATTAAAATAATCTACTTTTTGGTTTATGTCTCTTATATGAACAATATTTTCAAATGGAGCGGCTATCAAAAAATCATTTAGCAGATCCTTATCAATGCCTTTGTATTCTCTAAAAGTCACCGCCCTAGTAGCTGTCCCTTTATTTTCTCTTTTATTTTTGAAAGAAATCGAACAGTAATTCGAAACTGAATAGTGGTCAGATATATAGCTCGTATCATGTGTCCCGCACACCAACTCTGTTAGATATTGATATTGATATTGTTGGCTAACCTTCTTGCAAAAACCACTAAAATCTGTTTTGTCCATTTTGTTTTTTACTTCTTTCTGCAAGTCCACCAAACAATAGAACGGACAGCAAGTCACAGTCAAACTAATACATTTAGGCAAAATCTAGTAAGTCACACTTAGTTTGGTTCTTCCGGCGAAATACATTAAGTCCTTATATTATTCGATTTTGCCTGTAACGGAATTCGCGAATTAAACTTATTCCAAAATGAAAAAGTGTTTTTTTCTGTTTTAAATTTGATTTTATCATGGTTGGTTTTGGCAATATAAAGATATGGTATTTGTGTTTATGAATACGCATATAACTCACAAACGAAAAAAAATAGCTTAGTGGATTTTGCCAGTATACCAACGATATATTCATATGCTGCAGCAGCCAGCGACATTCGGGATTAAGATTTAAATAGGCCTATAGCGGAGAAAAAAAATCAAATTTGTTTTTGGTGGTTACTGTGGGCTGTAAAAAATGGAAAGGAGAGGCAAATTATTTTAAAAGATAACGAATCTCGAAATAAAACCTGATATATATTTTGAGAGTATCTGCTGGCACCTTAGAACATTAAACTAGTGTTCGAAGGTTAGCACCCATTTTTTATTTTCGTTTAAGGATAAGAGCGACGATACGGAAGCCACTCCATTGGATATAGAAAATGTTGAAGGTATTTTCTACGTGACCATCATGGGAACAGTACTTGGAGCTTTAATTGTCATATTCGAATTTACCCTTAGTATTATGCGAGTCAGTAGGAAAGTTAAAGTAAGCCAGAAAACCTTTCCAATTGTTTAGATTATAGTCTTTCCAGTGAGTGTCTGTTAAGTTACTAGTTCAGCGTAAAAAAAGATGTCGGAGACAAAAAAATCCCGCTTTTTAATAAGAATAGCCTGTCAAATTGCTCTATACACTGTAAACATTGAAAAAAATTCCTTAGAAGTGTTTGACAACCAAAAAAACAAAAATCCCTTCCTTGTTTTGCGTTTCAAAACCCTTGTGATTCGACTTCATCCCCTCCTTTAATTTTTTTCTGGTCACATATATAGGTAGTAAAAAACCAGAAAAGTTGCTAAAAAACCGAACATTTTATCCGGAGATCTGCTAATCCTTTCTTAACATTTGAAATATTATGAAATATAATACATGTAATTTTTTTGTCGTGATCTAAAACAATGTTTTTAATTTTAGATTTCATTCAAAGAAGCACTACTTCAAGAACTAAGATTCTTCATAAAATTTGGAAGCAATGTTAAGCCGGTCTTGGGCGCCGTTCCATCAGAAGAGGAGGAAAATGCTGAGAAGAAATCTCAGAGTAAATCTGAATCCAACAAATTCAGGTAAAAAGGATCATGGTGAACAAACAGCAAAAATATACCGTTAGGGTAAAAGCTATATTGACCATGAAGATTCTGCCTAAAGTGTGTAGATAAAAATTGAAACAACTTTCCCTCTTCATCATTCTCGAGTCATGCTTCGCCTTCCATATGCCGCGTTGAATGAATTTTATTGCATTGTTTTTGGTAGAGATTTTTAATTGTGGTCTATGATTCAGTTACTCGGAGATTTTCGAAAAATAATGTACCCATTTTTCGTTTATTAGTGTCTCTAAACATCGCGTTAAATTGGACTGCCATATCTTGCACATAAAATTGATTTTTCACGCTGCTGTTGTCACGGCAAAGCCGACTTAACAGTTTAAAAAATACTCTGCCAATTTATGGGCACTTAAGCTCACACTAGGTACTATAGTTATAGTATACGTGTGAGCTAATATTACTAAAAACTGAAATATATTTTATTCAATTCCAGACTCAATTACCTTTCGTTTGATATCACACAAGCCATGTCTTGACTTAAACTCTAATTTTTAAAATTTACCCCCACCCTTTTTTTAAAACTAAAATGTATTTTATTTAACGCCAGACTCAATTACCTTTCGTTGGATATCACACACGCCATATTTCCACTTAAACTCTAATTTTTGAAATTTACCCCCACCTTTTTTTAAAAAATAAACTAAAATGTATTTTGTTTAACTCCAGACTCAATTACCTTTCGTTTGATATCCTACACGCCATATTTTTCATAAACTCTAATTTTTGAAATCTTCCCCCTGTTAGCTCCCGCTAAATTTCGCGGTTGTTTATATATTTTTAAAACCACACAATTGTATGAAGGGCAGAGTGCATTTCGCGTATTTGGATATGCGCACCAACAACCAGTGAGATCCTTGTCAACCGCCTCGAGAAAATGGCGTGTTAATTTCGTTCTCCAACTATTTCAAATATCTACACCTGAAAGTGCTCGATTTTTGTGTCCTGAAGCATAGAACCAGAAACTTCAGCCCTTCAGCTACGTGGTGACATCATTAGATCCAATCAGGGGCCCCTTAGAAGTGGAGAATTTGGCTTCAAAGTGCCTTTGATTCTGATTACCGTTGTGTGACACAAATAATTTTACCAATGGACGTTTAATTATTTCGTAATTCATATCAATATATTTATGTTTGCTCGCGCTTTCATTAATTAAATTATACAGTCCATTGCATTTATCGTTTTTCTTACTGCGGGCATAACATAAGTGGTCCTTCGAGCCGGATTATTTTAAATTAAATCCATACGACGCGGCCTTGAATTTTTCGCATCGTATCGAAACGAGAGAAAGGTGTTGGCGCAGTACCTGTTTTCGCGTACCGCGTGGTATTAACAAAGCGAAGGAATCAAAACAAAACAAACAACAACATTTCTCATTTATGTGTTAGGGTGTTTCATATCATTTCGATATTTAAAACAATTTTCATCAATTGCGATAAATTAGTGCATATTTTCGACAATTCGTCATTTTTCTATTTCAGAAGCATTAATTTAGCGTTAATTGTATATTTACCGACATTTCTGTGATTAGATGTGTTCCATATCATTTCGATATTTAAACCAATTTTCGTCAATTGCGATAAATTAGTGCATATTTTCGACTATTCGTCATTTTTCTATTTCAGAAGCATTAATTTAGCGTTAATTGTATATTTACCGACAATTTCGTCATTTCAAAGGTAAAATCATGTCTGTCAAAAAAGCCGCGCAAAAACGCAAGGGTTTTTTATCTGCGATCACCGAGTGTTATGTGTTGTCACAGACCGCGGAAAAGGATGAAAAAGCGAGAAAAGAGTTTCAAGTGAGGTATTCCGATTTGGATGAAACCTTCGATAAATGCATGCTGGCACATAATGACGTCATTATGTTGATAGACGACTCGGACGACGAGGAGTTTAAAACACAGGATGCGATCCTTTCAGAAGCTCGTAAATATTTTTATGCGTGTAAGGGGGTTTACTCCAAAATATTTCCGGTTGAGGCCCCAACCCTTTCGGGATCATATGTTCGACAAAACGAAACTCCAAAACTCAAAGAGTTAGGTATTCCCATATTTCGAGGTGATAAAAAATTATGGCCAAGCTTTTTCGATCTTTTTAATAACATTATAGATCAAAATCAAAGTCTAAGTAACGTTCAAAAACTTCAATATTTATTTTCATATCTCGAGGATGAGCCTTTAAAATTGATATCAGGGATTAGCTTATCTGATCAAAATTATAAAATTGCTTACGACAAATTAGTCAATAGATATCAAAACAAGCGAGACCTCGCAAATGATGCTTTAAGCTCAATTATGAACTCCACCTTAAAAAACGAGTCAGCTAAAGAATTACGTAATTTAATTGACACCTTTTCTGAATCCCTAGAAATTTTAAAATCACTTAGCTTTGACGTTGACAGTTGGGACTTTATTATTTTTTTCATTTTATTAGAAAAATTGGATATTCCAACGCGTTCAAATTTCGAAATGAGTCACGCCAATACTAATACCGAAATTCCCACTTTTCAGTCACTTTTTCAATTTCTAAAAAAAAGATGTAAAGTTTTGGAATCACTTCCTCAATCAACAGCACCCAAAAAGGTGCCTATCAATCAAAAATCAAATTCTATGCAAAATCAGTCTGGGCAAAAGCCTACCTATCAAAATTCAAATCCTATGCGAAATCAGTTTGGGCAAAAGCCTACCTATAAATCATCCAATTCGCCTTTTATAGGACTGGCTGGCACCTCAACTTATTCAAGTACGGGAATAAAATGTTTCCGGTGTAATCAAGGTCACGTGCTTTCGAAATGTCAAACATTTCTTGATCTCTCACCTATCGATCGCCTATCTTTCGTCAAGCAGAAAAAATTATGTCTAGCGTGTTTTCATCCCTTGCATGGTGTGGATACGTGCAAATCAAAATATTCATGCAGGACTTGCAATAGTAAAAGGCACCACACTTTAACTCATATCTTAGAAACTAATCAATAGTCTGGAAGCCAAGATACTAGTCCTGTCATTCACACACCACCTGTCAATAATCTTCATGTGTCATTAAATGCCTCAGGACCTTCAGGTACCTTTCTTTTATGCACCGCCATAATAGATGTTATGGACGGTTGCCGAAATTTTCAACCTGTAAGGGCACTGCTTGATTCTGGATCACAGACAGGATTCATCAGTGAAAAGTGTATTCAGCGTCTTAATCTTCCTAGGCGAAGTTACACCACTGAAATATTCGGATTAAATCAGATGTCTTCTTTTACTTCCAAAGGGCTCGTTCAATGTCACATTAAGCCACAAGGACAAGTCACTCCTTTACTTAATTTCGAAGCAATTGTTGTTCCACAACTATGTTCCAATATGCCTACATTCTCTTGGAACGATAATCAGTAGAAACACTTGGAAAACCTTAAACTTGCCGACCCATCTTATTTCAAATCTAGACCTGTGGACCTGGTTATTGGTTGCGAGCTATTCGCACAGATATTCAAGGAGGGCAGGGTTCTTGGACAGGTAGGGCAACCTTCAGCCCTTGAAACTATCTTTGGCTGGGTCGTCATGGGAAAGGTTGACAAAGTAGGTAGTCTTCCGGAACGAACCAGTTGTTTTTTAACGAGTCATTCACCTCTTTTAGAGGTCATTCTCCCTAGGTTTTGGGAAATCGAACATTTGCCTAAAAAACAAATCTTATCAAAGGAAGAAAAACAAGCAGAATCAATTTTTACTGCTAGTGTCTTACGGCAACCGAGCGGTAGATTCATGGTAGATCTTCCGTTTAAAGATAAAATAAACCCTGACCTAGGAAATACTTATCCGCAAGCTTATCGTAGATTTTTACTTCTAGAAAATAGATTAAACAAAAATCCTGATCTGTACACTGCCTATTCAAGTTTCATGCAAGACTATATCGATTCTAATCATATGAGTTTAGTTTTATCTGGTCAACCAAAGGTCGACGTATCGTGTTTTTTAGCACATCATTGCGTACTAAAGCCGGAAAGCTTAAGTACAAAATTAAGGGTAGTCTGGGATTGTTCGGCAGTCACCCAAAAAAATATTAGTCTCAATGACACATTGTTATCTGGACCGAAACTTCAAAAGGATATTGCTTCTTTACTCCTTACGTTTCGTCTTAATCCTATTGCCTACATTGCTGATATCAAACAGATGTTATCACCGTCCTCATCACAGGATATTGTGGAGGTTTTCTCCACAGGACCCACTTTCAGTGTGGGAACTTTCTACTGTCACTTTTGGCATGACATGCTCACCTTTTCTAGCCATGCGTACCTTAAATGAGCTGGCAGAGAGAGAAAAGGAACGTTTTCCTATGGCTAGTACTGTTCTAAAAATGTCAATCTATATCGACGATATCTTGGGAACTAGCCCTTCGCTTTCTGAAGCTCTCTCCCTTCAAACAGAACTCAATGATTTGTTGAAGTCGGGAGGATTTGAACTTAAAAAATGGGCAAGCAATTGTCCTGAGTTATTGGCAACATTGCCAGAGTCCGATCGTCAAATGCCTCTCTCTTTCGACAAGGAGGAACCCCACTTTATCAAAGTTTTAGGACTTCAATGGTATCCAAAAAACGACATTTTTTCTTATCAATGCCGAATGAAGGACAAACCCCCAACCAAACGTTCTATTTTATCTATCATAGGAACAATCTTCGATCCCTTAGGTTTTCTTTGTCCCTTGTTGCTACAAGCAAAATTTATTTTGCAACAGTTGTGGATATCGAAAATAGGCAGGGACGAAGAACCAGATTCTTCTATCATCGACTCTTGGAACAAACTTCGTTCTGAATTCCCGCTTCTTTCCAATTTTCAATTACCCCGACAAATCAAACTGTCAAAAACCAATACCTGTCAAATCATCGGCTTCTGTGACGCTTCAATTCGAGGCTACGCAGGCGTCGTATATTTTCGTGTAGAAGAGGAAAACAATATATCTGTTTCTCTCATATCTGCAAAATCTAGGGTCGCGCCTATAATGTCACAAACTTTGGCTAGGCTAGAACTCCTAGGCGCATTTCTTTTAAGCGAATTAATTGACTTCGTTTTATCTAGCTATGAAGGAAAAATAACTTTTACAAATATCGTTACTTTCATGTGATTCGCAAGTCGTATTGCACTGGCTTTCATCCCCTCCTAATCGCTGGCAAACCTTTGTTGGAAAACGAGTCAGTAGAATCCAAGAAATCATTTCCTCAAACTCATGGCGCTACATTCCTTCTGCTTTAAATGCAGCGGATATTGCGTCACGAGGGGCCACCCCTTTACAGCTCATGTCACATGACATGTGGTGGAACGCACCGTCGTTTTTGTGGTCTCCCGAAAACGAATGCCCCGATTTTCATAAATCAAAAATGCCGATTGATTTCGGAGATATTAATCTGGAGGAAAAGCCAAGGGTCTGTTGCAATGCGATAATTGATGTCAACTTCTTAGATCAGCTTCTTATCAAATATTCATCTATATCAAAAATTCAACGTATCATTTGTTATGTCCTTCGAATAGTTAACTTTTTTCAAAACCATTCCTATCAAAAACCCACTAAGCCGCCGGACCAAAAAGTTATTTTTGAGAATATTGTTTTTCCTACCACCGGTGAGATGCAAAGTGCGTTATACCTTCTTATCAAACGCGTTCAAGGTTCTTGTTTTTCTGAGCTTTTTTCCGCGTTATCTAAGGATAAACCAATACCGAAACCTTTACGAAAACTTTCACCTTTTCTTGATGAAAATAATATCATTAGAGTCGGTGGCAGATTACAAAAATCTGACCTTTTGTCTTATTCTGCAAAACACCCCGTCTTACTTTCGAGTAACCATCGTTTAACTACTCTTCTTATCGAGTCCGCTCATCGACAATACCTTCATCCTGGGTTTAAAACATTACATAATCTGCTTTTACAGCAATTTTGGATATTATCTGCCAGACGGGCAATTCAAAGAACCATATCCAAGTGCTTGCAATGTTTTAGAATCAACCCTAAACCCTATAGACCGCCCATAATGAGTTCACTTCCCGCTCATCGAATCAATCAACTTAAACCTTTTTCGAGTGTAGCTATCGACTTTTGTGGACCTTTCTTTGTGATTCCTCATCGTTACCGTGGTTGTAAAGCTTTCAAATCGTATGTCTGTGTGTTTGTCTGTACGGCCACACATTGCGTGCATTTGGAATTAACCATGGAACTGTCCACCGAAGGGTTCGTAGGTGCATTCCATCGATTCATTTCCAGACGCGGAAGCGTGACGCAATGCTGGTCAGATCAAGGCAGTAATTTTATAGGGTTTCGTAACCAATTACTTGATTACGGAAGAAGTGCTGCCACCAGACTTTCTATTCGTTGGCATCTGGGACCTCCTCTCAGTCCACATTTCAATGGCCTGGCAGAAGCTAGCGTCAAAAGTTTTAAAACTCACTTTGTTCGAGTTGTCGGCGACCAGAAGTTGTCTATCATGGAAATGTCCACCCTGACCTGTCGCATAGAAGCCGTACTTAATAGTCGCCCTTTATCTCCTGCCTCTTCGGACCCACACGATCTTCAACCTCTTACCCCTGGGCATTTTTTGACACTTGAACCCCTTAATTCAGAAATTCCGGAGTCAGATTTGTCCGAGGTTCCCCTAAATCGGCTCTCGAGATGGCAACTAATCCAAAAACTACATAATGATTTTTGGAAACGGTTTTCTAAAGAGTATGTGCATACGCTACAACAGCGACACAAGTGGGCTGATTCGTCCCCAAATATCAAATTAAATGATTTGGTTATCATAACAAGTGATCACATTCAATCGCCTTTGAAATGGCCGGTCGGTCGGGTCATCGAACTGCATCCCGGCGGGGACGGTCAGGTGCGTGTTGCGACGGTACAAACGGTTACCGGTGTTTATAAGCGGCCAGTTGTAAAACTGTGCCTCTTGCCAAATTAAAAGTAATTTTAATTTTCTACCTTTTACCGGGTATTATAATAAGTTTTTTTTATTTTTATTTTTTTTTGAATTTTTTGTTTGTTTGTTTTGCCTTTTTCGGGATTTTGTTATCTCTAAATAAACTTACGATACTTATCTGTTTTCATTCATTTATATTTATCGGTCGATTCTTTTTCTTATATCTATATTTGTCCGGTTGAGATTCTAAAATTGTGTGTTTTGGATGGCAGTTATGTTAGCTCCCGCTAAATTTCGCGGTTGTTTATATATTTTTAAAACCACACAATTGTATGAAGGGCAGAGTGCATTTCGCGTATTTGGACATGCGCACCAACAACCAGTGAGATCCTTGTCGACCGCCTCGAGAAAATGGCGTGTTAATTTCGTTCTCCAACTATTTCAAATATCTACACCTGAAAGTGCTCGATTTTTGTGTACTGAAGCATAGAACCAGAAACTTCAGCCCTTCAGCTACGTGGTGACATTATTAGATCCAATCAGGGGCCCCTTAGAAGTGGAGAATTTGGCTGCAAACTGGTGAGTGCCTTTGATTCTGATTACCGTTGTGTGACACAAATAATTTTACCTATGGACGTTTAATTATTTCGGAATTCATATCAATATATTTATGTTTGCTCGCGCTTTCATTAATTAAATTATACAGTCCATTGCATTTATCGTTTTTCTTAGTACGGGCATAACACCCCCACCCTTTTATTTGGCTTGTGTTCGGTGGATTTTGTTCATTTTTAAAAGGGGACCATCTCAACCCAAAACCTAGCCTAGGTACCAAATTTCATCAAAACCGGGCAAGCGGTTTTTGAGTTATGCGCGTTGGTCGTTACAGACAGACAGACAGACGTACAGACAGACATACAGACAGACAGACAGACAGACAGATAGACAGAAGGCGCAACAAAAAATTTTCAAAATCATCTGAAACGAAAAGATATATAAAAATTTTTAAAATCGGAGCAACTTTTTTTTCTCGATAAAATTTGGATCACCACAGCTCACACTACTATAGTATAGTAGTAGTGTGAGCTAAAATAAGAATATGTGATTTTAAATTCTAATTAAGTCAAAGAACATCCCAAAGTAGAACTATATAGAAAAGTAAAATGTTTATCATACACCATCACTTCGTGCCACAAGTCATCTAATTTATAGTATTAATTTTATTTCCTTTCTTCTCTCGCTGTTTGACTAAAATATTAATAAGTACTTAAATTAAGCTAAATTTAAAAGAATGACTGGGTCGGGTCCTATGTACACACTAGTAAAATGTCTGGCCCTCCTACTTCAAAATCCATATAAAATTATTAATAAATTCTTAATTAGGAAAGCAGGCAGGTAATGTTTGCAAATAAAAAATTTAATTCTTGGTTGTTCTTGCCATGCTTAGCTTCTGGTATTCAGAAATGGGAAAACCCTTTCATGTAGATTTTTCGGCACCCGCCCACGTATTAAACAACGGAAATTGTAGGTTTTTACCCTTTTTTAATTAAAAACTAGCCGTTCTATTAAAGCTTTTGTTTTTAATCCTTTGGCAGTGACAAAATTATGACATCATTTACTAAAAAAACTCTACGACAATGGGTAACCAAAAGTGTACGAGGTTTTTTAAAACGTAAAAATCTATGTTAGAAGGAACTTCATAAACTAGTGACCTTATCGGCAACCGCCTTTAAAGTTTTGTAGATGGCACCCATAAAAACAACCTCAAAAGAGGTTGTTCCTAAAAATTTTGAAAATGTTAAAAAAATAAGTGATTTTTTAGCGAAAGGACGTATCTTAGCAAAAAATATTGAAAATACTTTTTTAAAATAGCTTTTAGTCTACGTATTATGTCATTTGTTTGAGCTACCACTGGCAAGATGCTCTAACTATGGTAAAAAGGAAAGTTTCAACTCCCAAATTATACCGAAAAGTTGACTGGCCCATGGACTATAAGTCCAAATATAGATCGAAGAAGGCTAAATAGATAGATATATAATACATTATCGTATGGAGACAAGCCTTTTTTTAAAATAGTTTTTTGTTCTAGGAAGTCAAAATCAAGATCCGAGCTTTCAAAAATTACTGGAAACGATGCAATCAATCAAAAAACAGACTACAGAAATGGACCGAACAACACCAGATCCTATGGATTTGTCATGCCAAGCAGTCAAGACGATCTGACTTAAATTTAAAAATTATTAGATGTACCGAGCGGCGTACGCAGGGGGGGGGCTTAAGGGCTGAGGCCCCCCAGAGCAACTGAATATTGACCCCTAAAACAAGAATTTTCTGCAAAAATCCACATTAAAATGTATTGATCTGCGCTCAAGGCCCCCCCAGGATTCATCTCTGAGTATCGATCCGCGCTCAAGTCCCCTCATGAGTCATTTCTGCGTACGCCACTAGATGTACCTGTTGTGTTTAGTTACCAATAAGTTGTGCTTGGGGCTATTATAAAAAAATTAATTGCTAAAAATTTCTCAAATGACACTTTTGGGTACCCTAAAGACGAGCCACTGCCTTCTAATTTCAACTACATAAAAATTCAGAAACATTTTACGCATGCATTTTTAAAACAATTGCTCATTGTTTAACAATAAATATGTTTTTTTATAAAGTCATAATTATAGATATTTGAGAGTGTAAACATAAATAATGCAAAAGGAAAAACTTTTTGACCGTGCGTGCGTGGCATTACCTATGGGAGCGACTTAAAGATGTCTTTTGTAGAATTGCATTTGTTTTAACCGTAAAAAATCCATTAAAAAATTCGTTTGATGATGTGCATTTATTAATGCAATAAAAGAAATACAATAAGAAATGGGCAATAAACATGCAGTATTATTACTATTATTTGAAATTTTAAAAATTCAGGTTAATCCTCAAAAATGTATTTTTGTGTATTTGTCGTACTTTAGGTTAAGCCTGAAATTGTGACTTGTCTTACTTTAAAACTGATCGCCAATCGTCGGCACGTGCTCACATGACTAGGAAACTTCTGCAGTTTTGTTGACAAGTAAATTCCTCAGCTAAAAAATGGGGCCTCAATCAAACAAACACACGCTGTTCTTGGCGTCAATCTAAGGAAAGGGCTTATATTAATTAAAACACAGTTTATACATTCAAATGTAAAGCTAGGACGCACTAGCTAGCTACTGTGGCAACATTTCGTTTGCTGCCCGATAAACAGCAAGAAGCGCAATTTCGGAACATTGGCTATGTCGCGTCGCACATGACCCCAGGGATCAGGGGCGCTCGTCCATAGGAGCGCTGGAGCGCGCGCACCCCCACCTAAAATAAGAAAAAAAATAAATACAAACTATTATTAAATAATTACTGTTGTTTTTTATTTAATTTTTAATGATCCCAATCCCGCTAGTGGCATCTATCGGCCATTAACGGAAGTAATTAATATCTTTTCGACTTGACGCTTGCTGCCGCAGACGGTGACCTTCGGTCGCCTCGCCTGGCCTTGCTTGAATCTAGAGATATGAGAAGGCGGGCTTGAATCTGGAGGTGCGGCGTTCCTCTTTAATCCAATTTTTGCCACGCAATTGGATCGGAAATGCTCGGGATATCGGCTGAGAAAAGGGCGGGGTGGTGCGCTAAATCAATACACACTTTGTGGCCAATTAAAATGCGTTGGGTGACATTTTGTGACACTGTGAATAGAACAATAACACTGTGCCAATTTGTGACACAAAAAAACCACTGAGTAATTAAACAAATATCTGGAAGCAGAACTGTATTTTTCAGCTAGGTAAAACATTGATATGCCCGGTAACTTTTATACATTGGAGAAGGAGGGGGTTCAGAAATAAGAAAATTTTAAGCGCCACAGTGTTTTAATATCAATGTTTTACAAAGAAGATCTTAATTAAAATACAGTTCAACCCAAACGTTGTAGCCAAACAATGAAACTCTACTTACTTCCGAGGCTTCCAGAGTATTTGTGTAATTAAGAATAACCAAAAAAATTGACTAATAAACAAAATAGAATTTAAAAGATTCCCAAATGAATCAAAATGACACAAATAGAAAGTTCCTTATAGGTAGATGCACATTTCCAACAGGTCACAGTGTACCTACCTTTGAGTCAGTAGTGTAAGACTCACTTATCTAAATGATTGTTAAAAAAAACATACCTCCAAAATCATTCCATCATTGGGGCGATCTGGACCAAATATCTGCTGTCATCATTCTACATTGGGTAAAATGAGACAGACAGCAACCCAGTCCGAGATCCACCCCATGAGGTAAAGCAATGTAAGGAAACCGCTAAAAAAATAACTCTATCTCTCTTTTGTCTCTGCAAAGTTGGTCATTGGGTTGTACAAATAACGCAAAGATTTAGTTCATCTTGTTTATTTTAAAATCTGAGGAAAAGATGGTGCTGAAGAAATATTATAGGACAGAGTAAAATAAATAAAAGCAAAGCACTTTGAATTTCAAAGAAAAACTGTTACTTAAATATGCCGCAAAACTGGGGTTATGACGTCATACCTTATCTTGCGTTTACAAGCAATGTTGAAATTATGTGATGAATGAAAATTATATATGAAAAAAAAATCATATCTAAACTGTTTGTTTGCATGAAATTGAAGAAAACTCCTACCTTGGTCCTGTTTTTATTTTCTAATTACTATGTTATTTTCTGTAAACCTGGAAAAGTGGTGTTTCTCCAGGCATTCTCGCTGCTCCTCTGTGTTGTTGTCCCGTTCGCACCCTCCCTGTAGATTATCTAGCACATCACGCTAGGGCAGCACATAGTCTTAAATATACTGCTGGATCCTTGCCCGAGCGTAAAACCCTGTGGAAAATGAAATGTTTCAGTTTCCTGGAATTCGTCTATTTTGCACGAAGTTCCCCTACACCGAGTAATTTAAATCAAGAACCCCATGTCGACTCAATAAAATAAAGTAGATTTAAACAGATGAACTAAAATAATCCTAACGTACCTTTCCCAGGGTTACAATGCTACACCCGGCTTCACACCAGCGTCCAGCACAACTGTCCCGTCGATGGAATGGACAGGGCTGTAGACAAAGGAGAAAAACAATATATAGTTTTTATCCAAAACGTGGTTTTAAGAAAATATAAAAAAAACTCCAAAAATTCCCCACGTCCTTTGTCGAAAAAGTACATTTCACACGAAAAACAACTACAATTTGGGAGGCGAATATTATCTTGAAGAGTCCTAAAATAATAAAAAAAATGAAAAAAAAATAAAATCGAACTTACCACTGCTCTTATTTCCCGTAGAAATGGCGTAGGCCGCCTTAAATCCCCCTCAGAGGGTGTGAGCGTCACTCTAGGTTACGCCTAACATGACGGACTCACTCTTCACAGTCTCTGGGACAGAACCTGCAGCCACTGCAGTGCCACTAACCAAAAAAACAATGGCGATCCCAGAGACTTGTTGCCGACCTAGCCAAAATTCGTTAGGAAAGAGACAAGGCACTCCGTCGAGAACACAAATAAAATGAAGCCGCCGGAAACCGTTCGTAGATCTGGTGGGGACAATAAAACGTACAGTACCAACCTAATTTCCCCGGTTAAATTCAAATAAGGATGCAAGCCTATTTATAAAAAACGCTCTCACCGAAAAATCACTAAGTCTGGTTTGCGAGACTGGAGGAAAAAACCCGCGGTTTTCAAACTAACCAATGAGGAAATACATCAATACTTTCGTACCGGTATATAGGGGGCAGCATCGACCAAGGGGATAATGAAAATACGTAAAACGCACCTTGAGGTGTTGTCGGATCTATTTCAACGGTTGAAATTTTTATAACAAGGACATCGAGACACCCTCCATACATAGACCGAACATTTGCCTACCGGACCCCTGCCGACATAGCAAGTAGGAGGAAAATAACCAGCCGGACTATAAGAAGCTCAGCCTTGAAACCATCAACTGTAAATTCAATTACTGGAGATCAGAGCATGCAGCAAACCCCGGAATATTCGAACACTCAACCAATCCCCATATGAGTAAAGCTATACTAAGTGTAGAATTTAGTTGTATTTTAGTTACAGTTTTCGTCAAAAGTTTCCTTTGGTCTTTATATATGTTTTCTCTAAGATTCATATGGTTTGACGCCATTTTTGTAAAAGTTGTTTCTGAACTTGAACCTAAAATACACATTGAACTACTGCTCAAACCCGGCCTAAGAGTGTTCAGATGTTAAGTTTGCTCACCACTAGCTAGCCCTACACAACCTTCCAATCCGACTGAGTTACCTATTAACTTTATTTAACTATGATTATAAATAAATTTATATAATATAAAAATACGATTTTGTTTATTCTTTTAATCCTGGTTTTAACCCTCGTTTACCTTCCATTTACAAAAGTGCATAACTCGTATTTGTTTTATCTTCTCCTTATCAAATTAATAAAGATATCAAAGGGGCGGAGCCTCGGTTGTTCCTGGTCGACCCGTGGACCCAACTATGTTTTCGTGCTATCAAAATTAGCTAATCCGTGGAGGATATGAGGTTCGGAAGAGAAATTATTTTCCCAATATCCTCGAAAATAAACATAAGCGAATGAAATGTTCATCTAAATGTTTCCTTCCTGTTACTGAAACCATTTGTGATGCGGCAACGCCGCCATTCCCCAGCAGAACAGCTGTTTATTTTCATGAACGTCAAAGAAACCCACGGAATTCCACAGATAAACAAAACAATCAAAAGTTTTAATGTGATTTTTCCGAAACCTGTGATCCTAAATTCCAATTACGATGTCCAGATAATACGGTGTGCGCAATGTCCACAGTAATTCGATGGAATGTCTCCTTTATAAGGTAACTTTTTGGACACTATATAACCTCCAAACCTAGCTCTATAAAATACCCTTAATTTGTGTACAGAAAGACGAGTCGAAGAGCCTTGATTATTTACCTAAATAAACAAATATGTAACGTTGCCTTAAACGTAAAAACGACACGTTACAACTTGTATCGTTTTTTTATAGTTCTCAGCTGATTACTGTTTATATTATCCTTAGTATGCATGTATTGGGCATAATTAAAATTTATTTACGCAGTTTTTAAGTGAATTTTATGCTGTTTTCGGCTTCTTGTTTTGGTTTTTTGATGAAAAAGTCTTGGACACATTTGTCATGCTTAAAAACCGTCGTATGGACTTTTTATTTAAGGACTAGGAAATTAAAGAAAAAGCAGGACTGACAAAACGGTGCGTAATATCAATTTAACATTAATTTTCAGCCGATGACCGGATAACATTGAATCAACGTATACAGTGGCGTATATAAGGGGGGGGGCGGGCCCCCGCCGAAGCTAAGATTTTTTTAGATATTTTCCACATATTTCATGAATACAAACATAAAATAGCAAAAATACGGCCTCATGAGGTCTCGGGCCCCCCCCCCCCCCCCCCCCCCGAAACTTTTTTCTATATACGCCACTGAACGTATACGAACATTACAATATGAAATGGTATTTAAATCAAATGCTAAGATAAAACGGTTTTGTACATTGAATTAATGTTATCCATCGTTGGCTAAAAACTAATATGTATGTATACTGTAGGTAATTTTTTTTTTGTGTAGGCATATTTTTATTTATTGGAGACCTGCTTTTTTTTACTTTGACAATCTTATTAGGTACCTAGTGGGCACCAAAAGTTTTTTTATTTGGCTACAAATAAATATGCAAATTTTTTAACTTTATTTATTTTAAATTTATTTCGACTCACTTATTATAGCGCACACCCATTCTTATACTTCACGAGCCGCCACTGCCAGGGATTCAATTCATTAAAACGTAATTCCTAAATCTATTATTTTTTTAAGTTATAGAGAGTTCATTTAGTATAGTTTTGGTGCCTAATCACTATAAGCCTAAAGTAAAATAAAACAAACTATAAGTAAGGCAAAAAATGTTCGTGGAAGAAACTAAAGACATTTGCGTGTAGGGTAAGGATTGAGCTTTTAGACGGTACCGAAAAAAATGGTAAGACCGTCTTGGTTTTTACGTAAACTTTTTTTAATAAAACGTTATTTTAAAAATATTTCCTACTACTTTCATAGACTAGATCTTTTAAAGTCCACTTTGGTCCGGCTTGCTGGTATATAAGTAAGATGTCCCAAGACTTACTGAGTAAATCTAAATTATACATTTACAGGCCCTGACCCGCCCATGAGGACAACAGAGATAAACTCTGTGTAACGAAAGTTGTCTGGTGCGTTATTATTGCCACCAAGCAATTCTTACGGGATTTACTGGTGACATCATTATGACATACATAGACAAAATTCATTCGCAAGACACAAATTTTGTTCGTTCCGTCATATATATAGTGCTCAGCAAATCCCGCTAGATACACTTGGTGGCAATAAAAAATAATAAAAAACATAAATAAAAATTATTTTTTCACCTCCAATCATTTGAACTTATACCTTAATTTGAATTTAAAAATATAAAAAATCTTATTCGCTTCCCACTGTATTTCTTTTCTAAAAAATGTGTAGCTGATAAAAATCGCCAGCGCAACATCATATTATTAACGCATGTTGTTTCTTTTCAAAACTTATCTTAGTTGGCCGCGCTTTGATCACATGTTTATAAAAACAAAATAGTATGTATTATTTGCGTTTGCGGACATATTTTGTGAAAAAAAAACTTAAATCTAGACCCTGAAGCTCTAGCCTTGTGTATATTTGTTTATTTTTTAAATATGCCAACAATCATTAAGAATATTGACTTTATAATGCTGAATTATTTTTTTATTTACCGTTAGTTAGCTTCCTTTCTATAAACAAAAAACTGAAATGAAATTTCATTGATATTGAAAATATTTGGCGTTCGGAATACCCTAGCTAGGTGTTTGCACTTGCGCAAATTAAATATTAAAAAATATAATAGGTATGCAAAAAGCTAAACTAAGAAAACAACTAGTGAAACCAAAAAAAACCTTAACATTTTCTTTATTAATGATAAGAAGACTTTTGACCACTTTCTGACCTAGCCAGATCACTGTGCGTTGGGCAGTATGTTTTTGTTGAAGTGGGAGGTGATAACTTCGAAATCGTTTTGTAGAGCAGGACCGTACTGAATCTGCTCCAGGCAAACTAAATCGATATAAGTAACTTATTTTACAAAATGTTACTAAGAAATGTTCTTTGTTTTAATGAGTTCTATGCACAGTTAAAAGTAAAACCCCAACTTTGGAATCACCCTTTATAACACAGTGTATATCGTTTTTGTCAGCAAGGCTTGTTTAAAAAAAAAATAAAGTAAAAAGTATTAGTATTAGCAAGTGGAGGTCGTCACTTGGTGCAAAGTGACGACCTCCACTTGCTAATACTAATACTTTTTAAAACACACACAAAAAAGGGATATCGTTTCGCTTTGTTTTTACTTATTGGCCTGTCGGTTCATTGCAGCTCAATTCGGTGGACACTAAGATATTTTATACTACATTCTTAAGGACGAATTAATTTTGCCTAATACTTTTTGTCGAGCACAGGGGTCTTTATCGTGCTGGCACCATCTACGAGCCCATCCGCCTAACGTAACATTCGAACCACGGACAAGACAAGACAGGCATTACTCCTACCTCCGGTAAATTTAAATTCACAAACGGATAGTAGGTTCGAGTTTGTACTGGCAGGCATGGGATTCGAACCCTATGGCCCCGAACCCCATCAGTGCCTATAAGAAAAAGGTTTAATAAAAATTTACAATTGAGAAAAACAATTAAAAAGGGTTTAAGGTTGATCAAGTCATATGAAAATTGGTCGGACCCGTACACACACATCCGTAGCATGGTGCATAGCATGGCATAGCATAGTTAGACGCTTCTTACGGAAATCTCATCACACACAGAGGCATAAGGGCTTCCGTATGGCGCACAGGTCTATTTCGTTTCTTATCTATCAATAAAGAGGGAACTAAAAACAATAACATTATCTTAACCTAATTGTTTTTGTTTATCTCTTCAAGTTTTTATTTTGTTTTAAAATGGACGCAACAGTTTTATTGGTGTGTCTTCTATTATATATTTAAAAAATGGTTATTTATTATTTATCCGCGTGTTTTCCACATCAAATATGATCACGTGATACGAAGCTGTAATTCTATTGGCTACGCATAAGAGACCTTCGTAAAAAGTTCAAACTTATGCAAATCTAATATGGCCGCGGCTATTCGATCGCTGATTGGTTGAAAGCCCTATGCTACACGTTCTGCGGCCTACGCAAGTTTGTGTGTGATAAGCTTAAGTGGGGTAACGTTACATCGCAACGTACGGCTGTCAAATATTGGGCATGGGCACAATGCAATAACGTACGTTATGTCATGATACGTGTTGTGGCTTATAGCCCCTAATATTTAAAATATTGATACGTATTTAATACGGTAATGCCCTTACAGAAACGTAGGGTCACTGCATCCTGGAAGCCTGTCCTTGCATATTTTTGAAGTGTAAACTTCTTTTATATGATGATGCAGATGAAGGCCACTTTTCTTAATTTCGCCTTGTTGAAGTTTACACTTTTGCGGTGTGGTCTTAAGCAAACACAATTTTTGTTATCAAAAACACTTTTATCGAATTAAGTTGGTGCTTCTCTTGTATTTTTCCGTGGGCAGCTCGAAAGCTGTACACCCACGGGGGTCCAAGATCTAATGGACACCTATTAAGTGTTGACAGTTAACTGTTTCGTCCTTAAGGGACTCTTCAGAACACTGGTCAATGTGACACTTTTGTAAAGCTACAGAGATGGTATATGAATTTCATCTTACGATGTTGGTAAGAGAAATAAACAAATAATGCCCGCTATACCATACGCTTTCGCATAAGTAGCGACATCTACACTGCCGTCATAAGCAAAAACACAGTAAGGATATTTGATATTTCACAGTCAAACAATCTCAGAAAATATATTTTGAATAGAATGTGAGCTATCAAATTTATTTACTGTGTTTTTGCTTATGACGGTAGTACGAATACATCGTGAGATGGGTTCATTTCGAACTGCCCACGGAAAAATATAAGAGAAACAAAATATTTCTATGCCCGCTTAGCCACGAAAAAACTTACCTGACCAGATCAGTTTTTTTTTGGATAATACAAACCTAACCGAGGCAAGTTAGGATGCTAATCAAAGCGGGCCAACAATCAACTATCCTCGGGCCCTGGTCCACTTCTAATATAAATATAATTAGATAAAAGTGTGTCGTTCAATAAAAATGTCATTCGATAAAAATGCAGTTCGATGAAAAACTTTTCGACAAAAATGTAATTCAATAACAGTGTTTTCGATGAAAATGTTATTCAACTAAAAAAATTCGATAAAAGAGTTTTCGATAAAAAATTCGCGACTGGT
>OY755040.1:54400233-54402733 GCA_963576565.1 Aspidapion aeneum | reverse complement strand
ATGGGACATTAAAATCGATTGTATAGATTAAAAGTTATAAGGAAAAAAAATTGTCCGGTTTTTTTAAGCCCTCCCGGTATAGATTTAATTTAATTTAAAGTTAAAACGAAAGTTTGTTATGATGTTATTCAAAACCTACTAGAAACAAAACAGAAAAATAAAAATAGTTTCTATCCAGGGTATGCCAGGAACCATGGATTGAACCTCCAATAGAGGAATGGATTAAATGTGGAGGGTTCGAGAGTTGGGGGCATGCAGGGTGCACCTCATATGAAAAGAAGGTTACGTTCATTTGTGACCGTAGCGTCTAGTCGTCATCTTACCCCGCTAGTGGAGCAAGACGACGAAAATGCATTTTTAAAGTTTTTTGCTGTGTAGATTTTTAAGGTTTAAATTAGGTATTAATTTTTACCTTCCTAGCCCGCGTCGCAATAACTGAGATAACGCCGGGTGTATTTTGATCTATCCTAGCAATATTGTCGTGATATCTGGCTGTGTGTGTGTGTGTGTGTGTATGTATATCTGTCCGTAACACGATAGTTCCTAAACCGCTGAACCGATTTTCATGAAATTTTCAGATAAAATATTGTTTGATACTGTGATACCAGCTCGTGGTTAGATTTTGATCAAAATGGATTAATGCTAATGACAGTTTTTTGAGAGTCAAAAGATTTAAAAAATGCTAACTTTTTAAAGGAGCGTCGCATCAATATGCGGTTTTCGGAATATAGTAAAAGAATATTTTTATCAAAAATTTGCATTATAACCAAAAACTTTGTCGGAGCTTTCGTTTCGCAATTATTTACAAAAAACTGTTTTTAAGGTTAATATAGCATGAAGTTTACTTGGAGTGTACTAATGGGCTAGGAAGGTATCAGATCCGTCATGGATCTATTTATTTAATTTGTTTGTAACCCAAAATAACTTTCTAAACAAAAATTTTTTAGTCAAAACCGGGTTTGTGTATTTTCTAGGGAGCTTTAATCCTTAACGTCGTCATCTTGCCCCGCTCTCCTCTACTCATATACCTTAAGTATCTAAATTGGTAATTTTGCTGAACTTGACCATCACCGCGTAAAACAAAAATCGTAAATATTCATAAAACATAGTAATTTCTCTCGAAAGAGGAGCACGTAGAAAGTCAATTAGCGGAGAAGCCAGAAAAATGGTGTTGCACTTTGAAGTTATTGTTGCATATCGTATTTTTTTATAAAAAAAAAATTAAAAGAAGCAGGGTTTCTAGAACTGCTGTTTAATATTATTTTTAATTTTCATATTTATCTTCAGCATCGATGTTCGATGTCCTTAGGCAACATTATTGTGATTAATTTATGTTTTCAAATTTTCGTTAAGCCGGAGACAGATGAAATTCATCTGTCCCTGGTTACTTTACTTTAGTGGCCGATTTAGTTAGACTTTGTATTGATGGATGTATGTATTGTTTCGGTTATTCGTTCTTGTATGTATGTATCGGGATGGTGTCTAAGAATATTTCACTGAAATTTCGCGGAAATCTGTAGTGCCATTTTGAAAATATCCTAAAAAAACGTCTGACCTCCCATAAGACCCAATGTAAAAGTCAGCCCCCAGAGAACAGCTGATTTTTTCAGGGTCGTGGCCTGTATATTTTTGTTGGCGTTGGTTGACCTTCCGGCCCCTTCTAATACCACATGGACATAAAAATGATGTCCCTCAGTTCTTCTAGATCTAGAGAGCACTGCATTAACTCAAAAGATATCTTATGCCGTCAGGTTTATCCTCGTCTCTAGTACTACGGCAATGATTCAAATCTTTGTTAGATAAGTATCACTACTCTTCTGTTTTTATTTCTTGTTCTGTACTAAAATTCACAGCTACAAACCGTAATATATGAATTTCTTTACGTTCTAAAACAGTTTAGTGGCGAGAATCATTGTTAGATAGTGTGGCCGTCCTGTCGGACAACCGTCAATTACACTTTAATTGATAGGAATAGTTTTTTTTTGAAAATTTTTAATTTGGAACAACTGTGTTAAAAATCTAAATGAAACCATGTTGCGAAATATTTCGGACGAATCTCCAGGTAAAACTGTCTTTTCTACTTTTTTAAATAATTTTAATCACAGATTTTATCCTGACTTTGTGCTAAAGACTAGGGGGTTTACTTAATTAACTTAACAAACGTGGTGACCCAAATTGAGTACTTTAGGGGGATTAAGGTATAGCTTTATCAATTTTGCGACACTAAATAAAACAGTTATAGACCTCTTTCTAAAATTTTTTACAAAAGGCTAAGGGCCGTTAAATTGGTCCAAGGAATATCTTACTAACACTGCGCTTGTTAAAAAACGGCAGAAATGTATTGTTTCCTTATGTTATTGAGGCCTTTTAGCTAATTGCGGCAGAATAGCTCTCCCTGATAAATGTCGGAATCAACATTAAAAAGTGATATGCGCCAGGGGTTCCACGAGGTAATGTTAAGGATTCGATATTAGCTCACACTACTACTATACTATAGTAG
>OY755040.1:54210233-54397733 GCA_963576565.1 Aspidapion aeneum | reverse complement strand
CTGTCTGTCTGTCTGTCTGTCTGTCTGTCTGTCTGTCTGTCTGTCTGTCTGTCTGTCTGTCTGTCTGTCTGTCTGTCTGTCTGTCTGTCTGTCTGTCTGTCTGTCTGTCTGTCTGTCTGTCTGTCTGTCTGTCTGTCTGTCTGTCTGTCTGTCTGTCTGTCTGTCTGTCTGTCTGTCTGTCTGTCTGTCTGTCTGTCTGTCTGTCTGTCTGTCTGTCTGTCTGTCTGTCTGTCTGTCTGTCTGTCTGTCTGTCTGTCTGTCTGTCTGTCTGTCTGTCTGTCTGTCTGTCTGTCTGTCTGTCTGTCTGTCTGTCTGTCTGTCTGTCTGTCTGTCTGTCTGTCTGTCTGTCTGTCTGTCTGTCTGTCTGTCTGTCTGTCTGTCTGTCTGTCTGTCTGTCTGTCTGTCTGTCTGTCTGTCTGTCTGTCTGTCTGTCTGTCTGTCTGTCTGTCTGTCTGTCTGTCTGTCTGTCTGTCTGTCTGTCTGTCTGTCTGTCTGTCTGTCTGTCTGTCTGTCTGTCTGTCTGTCTGTCTGTCTGTCTGTCTGTCTGTCTGTCTGTCTGTCTGTCTGTCTGTCTGTCTGTCTGTCTGTCTGTCTGTCTGTCTGTCTGTCTGTCTGTCTGTCTGTCTGTCTGTCTGTCTGTCTGTCTGTCTGTCTGTCTGTCTGTCTGTCTGTCTGTCTGTCTGTCTGTCTGTCTGTCTGTCTGTCTGTCTGTCTGTCTGTCTGTCTGTCTGTCTGTCTGTCTGTCTGTCTGTCTGTCTGTCTGTCTGTCTGTCTGTCTGTCTGTCTGTCTGTCTGTCTGTCTGTCTGTCTGTCTGTCTGTCTGTCTGTCTGTCTGTCTGTCTGTCTGTCTGTCTGTCTGTCTGTCTGTCTGTCTGTCTGTCTGTCTGTCTGTCTGTCTGTCTGTCTGTCTGTCTGTCTGTCTGTCTGTCTGTCTGTCTGTCTGTCTGTCTGTCTGTCTGTCTGTCTGTCTGTCTGTCTGTCTGTCTGTCTGTCTGTCTGTCTGTCTGTCTGTCTGTCTGTCTGTCTGTCTGTCTGTCTGTCTGTCTGTCTGTCTGTCTGTCTGTCTGTCTGTCTGTCTGTCTGTCTGTCTGTCTGTCTGTCTGTCTGTCTGTCTGTCTGTCTGTCTGTCTGTCTGTCTGTCTGTCTGTCTGTCTGTCTGTCTGTCTGTCTGTCTGTCTGTCTGTCTGTCTGTCTGTCTGTCTGTCTGTCTGTCTGTCTGTCTGTCTGTCTGTCTGTATGTCTGTCTGTCTGTAACGACCAACGCGCATAACTCAAAAACCGCTTGGCCGATTTTAATGAAATTTGGGACCTAGGCTGAGTCTTGGGTCGAGATTGTCCCATTTAAAAATGAACAAAATCCACCGAACACAAGCCAAATAAAAGGGTGGGGGTAGATTTCAAAAATTAGAGTTTATGTGAAAATATGGCGTGTGTTTAACAAATAACATTTTAGTTTTTGCTTTTTTTAAGGGTGGGGTTAGATTTTAAAAATTTGAGTTTAAGTCAAAACATGGTTTGTGTGGTATAAATCAAAAGGTAATTTAGTCTGGAGTTGAATAAAATATATTTCAGTTTTTAGTTATATTAGCTCACACGTAAACTATAACTATAGTACCTAGTGTGAGCTTAGGGGCCCATATATTGGCACAGTATTTTTTATTGGGTATATTAATTACGATCAATGAATTTTCATGTCAGTAAATAATAACAAAATACCTAAATATTTTTTTCAAAATCTCCAAAAGCAAGCAATCGGACATTATCCCATACTCAGAACCAAAGTAACACAAATTAAAAAATTAAATCGCAGAAAATCTTTTATGCTTTCTATAATAAGTATTTATTTTTATTAATTATTGTAATTTAATTTTTTTCTACACGGTGTGGACATAATGTACTTTATGGCACGGACAGAGATTAAATAAAATTTATATGTTTGTGGCGTAATATAAAAGTTTTGTTTGTAAAATTGATATAATATCCAGATACAGTTTTGTTTGTAAAATGGATAGAGTGACAAACTGCATAAACGTATTGTAAATACTCTGCCAATATATGGGTACCTAAGCTCACACTAGATACTATAGTTTTAGTGTTCGTGTGAGCTAATACAGTCGAACCTCTCTAACTCGAACCTCTATAACTCGAACCTCTCTCTAACTCGAACCTTTTAAGTGGTCCCTGCACTTTTTATATAAATTTTAACCTCTTTAATTCGAATTTCTATAAGTCGAACTCTCCATAACTCGAACTGATTTGGTTGTTCTTTGAAGTTCGAGTTATAGAGGTTCGACTGTATACCTAAAATCTGCAATAAATTTTATTTAACTCCAGGCTCAATTACCTTTCGTTTGATACCACACAAGCCAGGTTTTAAGTTAAACTCTAATTTTTGAAATCTACCCCCACCCTTTTTTTTAAACTAAAATGTATTTTGTTTAACACCAGACTCAGTTACCTTTCGTTTGATATCACACACGACATATTTTCACTTAAACTCTATTTTTTAAATTCTACCCCCACCCTTTTTTTTAACTAAAATTTATTTTGTTTAACTCCAGACTCAGTTACCTTTCGTTTGATATCACACACGCCATATGTTCACATAAACTCTAATTTTTGAAATCTACCCCCATCCTTTTTATTGACTTGTGACCGATGGATTTCGTTAATTTTTAAATGGGACCATCCCGACCCGAAACCCAGCCTAGGACTAAATTTAAGTAAAATCGGGCAAGCGGTTTTTGAGTTATGCGCGTTGGTCGTTACAGACATACAGACAGACAGACAGACAGACGGTGCAACAAAAAAGTTTCAAAATCATCTGAAACGCACAGATATATAAAAATTTTTGAAATCGGAGCAACTTTTTTTTTCTCGAAAAAATTAGGATCACCATAGCTCACACTACTATAGTATAGTAGTAGTCATAGCTCACACTACTATAGTATAGTAGTAGTGTGAGCTAAAAGTCACATTTGTTCTGAGTGTGCGCTACATTCTTTTTTTTTCTGAAGAGGAGGTCTTTATTTTACGTTACGTATATTAGTTTACCTTCAAAATTAATGCTAATATAATATAAGATAATAATAATAATAATACCATGAGAAACTGGCAACAGAGTATAGTCAAAATATACAGGGTTATTAAGCCTGGATCTTGCAAAGGAGAAGGCCGTGTGTTCGACTATAGATAGAAACGGGAATAGGCCCATGTTGCCACTAAAAGTGGTAAGTGCCAGAAGGTCTTACCATATTAATACGATCAGTTAGGGGCTATTAGCAAAGATGTCACTGGCAGTATTAGTTCTTCCGCATTATTACTATTCACGTATAGTCAAACCTCTATAACTCGAACTCAAAGGGACAACCCAAACAGTTCGAGTTATGGAGAGTTCGAGTTTTATAAATTCGAATTAAAAAGGTTTTAATACATATAAAAAGTGCAGGGACCACTTAAAGGGTTCGAGTTATAGAGAGGTTCGAGTTATAGAGGTTCGAGTTAGAGAGGTTCGACTGTAGTTTTTAAAAATAAAAATACATTCTTCCATTGTAAACGACATTTTAAAAAAACATCAAAGTACGTTACTATCAAACTCCGACAATTAAATAACACAAAATACCTAGTCGATGAAGATTAACGTAATAAACAGTCGGGCTGTGCAGTGGAGGGCCTTATTTTTAATACAATTAACAAGGGCGCACCCTGGGGGAGGCTTCGGGGTCCGCCTTCTACCAAAAGCTAAGATTTTCTAATAAAAAGGCAAAATTGCATAAAATACAACATCATGAGGGCTCGAAGCCCCCCCCCCAAGAAGCCTCAAGCCCCCGGTAGCTATTCTGCGTCTTAATCGATGTGATAATTCACATCACATGCTTTGGCCAATGGCAAGTTTTAAATTAGCTTCGAGCCGTCACGTGCTATGCGAAAAGACCTCCATTGCGCAAGCTTCTCCTAGGATCCGACCGAGAAACGTTCAGTCGGTACGGGGCAGGAGAACAGATTTCACTTTAAACGCGTAAAATTCACTAACTCTGAAGAGCGGTCGATTATGCCATTGGTCGAGACAAGTATTTCGCACAACACGCGACCGCTCAGAGTTTGCTATTGGTCTATGGTTACATCGTTCAAGATCCAGAATAGCTACCCAGGACATATTCCTGGGTGCGCTACTGCAATTAGGAGTAAAAAACTGGCAGCATTGCGCAATATATCTGTTTTTTTACTCGCACAAATTTATTGTCCATCTATACATGCAAGATCTAGGCTTGGGAACCCTGTATATTTTCTACATTTTAATGACTGTCAAATGAACTGAAAAAAATTTCCAAGCCCCCCTAAGGCCATTTTTTATAGGCCACTGCATAAGATATCTCTTAAATAGCAGCCCTTGTTAATATTTTTAGGCTCGACTCCTTACGAAACTCCTTCTGACGAACTTACTATTGAATGGTCACTTCTGTCAATCTGTATACATATATTTCTATACATGGCCGGACTGACTTTGCTTTGGGTGCACAAAGGTTATGTTCTTAAACTGTGGATATACCTTGATTGCACATTTCTTTCAGGTTTGTTTTACATATTTGTATTTTATTCTATCTAGAGCATAAGGTGGCTGACGCGTATAAGGCCCGCCCTTTAATAATTACTTCATCTCCTCCATGTTATCCAAGAAACTATAAGTAAAGGCTTCACATGGTGCATGAAGCCCTGCAAATATTTGCAAGCAAAAAATTTCAGTCCAATTGTTGCCTACAAAAAATCTTTTAGTTTGGCATTGTGCATGGATCCATGCCATTGCAACCATTTTTGCCAACCTCCAAAATATGAACATGCTGACAAATTACATAGGTTGGTAATATAAAAAGTCCCTAGAATCTGTGTGAAAATTCCCCAGAATCTAGTAAAAATTCCCCAGAAGTACAGTTTGCATGAAAAAGAATGCACAATGTCAAGCGGCCTTAAACAAATTCAAATTTTACAAGACGTTAAAATACACTTATAGGTTAGGTGTGATATCCCGCGGATATCTGCCAAATTAGGTTTGCATGTAATGTAGCAGCAGTTATGCTTTTTAGTAAACAAATTATAATATAAAGATCAGATATATGGCCTGTCAGAAGTGACAGGGTTTGACACTGTACAAAAATAATATTTTTTAAACTATTTTTGCAACGAAATTTTCTGCAGTCATTACTTAATTTTTACCTTCCTAACCCGCTCAGCAATGGCTAGAGGAGGTATTGTTTTCAACGAAATTCTTTTTCAGATAAAGCCGAAAATGTGTGTGACGTCTGTATGTATGTGTGTTTGTGTATGTCTGTCCATAACCGATAGCTCCGAAACCGCTTAACCGATTTTTATAAAATTTCATCAAAATCCATGAATGCTAATAATAAGTTTTTTTGCAGTTAAAATGTTGAAAAGATGCTAACTTTTCAATGGAGCATGGAATCAATATGCGGTTTATACAATAATTTGGGTTGTAACCAAAAACTTCATAGGAACCTTCGTTTTTGGGATATTTACAAAAAACTCTTTTTAAAGCTAATGCAGCATGGAGTTTACTTGGTGTGTGCTAATGGGTTTGGAAGGTATCAGATTCGTCATGTATCCATTTATTTTTATTATGATTACAGAAAATGTGACATTTACATTAAACAGTGGGCCTTACCATGAAACGATTTTTTTGGGTCTTTTTTGCAGAATAAAAAAAAGTAAATAATTTGACGGTTAGGCAACGCAAGGCAAATCAAAGGCAAGCTGCCATAAGATTTGCGATACCAATTTCTTGTAACTTTCCAGAGATTTGTGTTTTTTCAATTTTATCTTTACTTTAATAATAAAAATAATAGTAAGAAATACATTTTAATTAGGTTTCTTCATTATTTGCGTTTATTTTATTTTAACACCTAATATATATTTTCAAATTACAAAAATCCGTATATAAAACTAAAAAGAAAAGGCCAAATATTAGCTAAAATTTTGGGATTTAACTTAGAGTAATAAATATATTTTATTACTCTAAGGTATTTACCCACATAGCACAATCACGTGTTTAACACGTAAAAAAGGAGTGAGAAAAAAAAACGTTGATTTTAAAAGCTGCTAGAAAAAAACGTTTATTTCATATATGATAACAAGCTTAGGTCATTCATTAACGTTATAAAAAATAACGTTGCTAAAAACTGCGTTTTAATAACGCCTTTATCAAATTAAAACAGCAATGTTTTTACGTTAGTTTCAAGTGATTTCTATCAACGTTAAAATCACATTAGATTCACGCCTTTTCTAGACGAATTTTATAACGCGACTTGCATGGCTTTTCTACCGAATATGTTTGAGATTTTACTAGCAGCATCGCCACCTATAGTGGGGATTTTTCACTTTGACGAAATCTATCAGGCAGTGCTTTGGCCTCTAAACTCCAAAAACCTGTTAAGGGACTGATCGCTGATCCACGATCACGACGCATCTGTTACTAACCTGATAAAGATACATTAATATTCTGTGAAAGTGTTTACTGTTCATAAATCTTGTTTAGCTTTTAAAAAAACATAATGTATATAGAAAGATACATAGATATTTTGTCTTGCCTTGCGCGCCATCTTTAAAATTGTCTTGAAGTGTTGTAGTCTTAAACTAGTGAACTTTTATAACTTCCTTTCGCGTCTCTTTTAAGTTAAAAAGACGTGATTAAAAAAGACGCAGAAAGTTAGTAGGTTTTAGAAGTCTTAATCTAGGGGCGTTTTAGAACATGTTGTGGAGGACTTTTCTCGAGACTTTTCTAGTGTGAATTTGGTACATGAAAATAACGAGGGTAAAAAACACGTTATATACACAGCACCAGAAACTTCAGCAAAAAGTGGATTTTTATAGCTTGATTTCCCCTTGTTTTTAAGTTATCTTTAGCATGTAGATTTAACAAAATAAATATTACATGGTATGAGGTTGTTTTCAAGTAAAAAAAAACTTTGTTATTTTTGTTCACGTTAATTTAATGTTGATGTGATTTTTGTGCTATGTGGGTAACTACTATCATGTAAAGCATAAGTTCTAAGACAATATTTTTGGGCGTTATTTAAAGTATTGTTACCATATGCTTGTAGTAAGCTTTATTATCGACACGTATCCTATATTAAAGCCAATAATAATAAGTACAATAATCAATTTTTTTAAATATTTTTGCGTGTGTTTAAAAAATTATTTTTCTTCGTTAGGTTGGTTGGATGGTGGATAACTCCTTAAAGTATTGGAAATTAGCAGAGAAACCTTAGCTTGTACTTCTGTTTTAACATAATTCGATTGTTAAATAGGGTGGTTCTTATACCCCTCAGCTATATACCTTACTTTATTATTACGATCAAATATACCGGGTGTCCCAGAACTGCTGATACAGAGTAAAACTGTAGATTTCTTAGGTTAACAATATTATTGAGGTTTTTCTACACTTTCCTTTGTCGAAAATCATGTATTTTCAAGACCTTTCAAACAAGCTATACAGATAGATAAAGCTCGTAAAAATAATATATAATACAGTGGGTAATAATCTATAATCCGAGCGGCCACATATAAAATTTGATGCTGAAAAATAAGCTTTTGCGAACAAATCTAATCTAAATAATGTTTGTTACTTACTATAGGAAATTATTTATTATGTTTTCAATATAAGAAAATGTAAATGTCAATCTTTGGTCGATTTTTGTTATTATTTTATACCTAAAAATTGTACCCTGGGCAGCGCTGACCCTGGGGCAAGATGGCGGGGGCAAGATGACGAATTCGTCAATTTTTCTTTATCAGGCCATTTCGAATGTGCGTTTCAATCTATTTGGAATATTAAACTAACCATGCCATTTCAATATTTAAAATAAGGCTATTGGCCAAATATAATCGCCCAGTGAAAGAGTCAAGCAGAAAGCTTCCATTATTACTTCGACACCAGATAAAAAAAACTTGAAAAAAATTGAACAAGAAAATAAAAAGAAAATTCATGCGGTGGTAAATTCTAAATAAAATTTTGAATGATGTTAATCAAAACCTACGAGAAACAAAAAAGAACAATAAAAATATTTTCTATCCAGGGCCAGGGTGATACCATGGATTGAACCTCCGATAAAGAATTGGATTAAATGTGGACGGTTGGTGGTATGAGGCGTACACCTCATATAAAAAGAAGAAGACGTTCATTTGTGACCTATGCGCCTAGTCGTCATCTTGCCCCAATAGGCTTGTCAAATTACCCCGCTAGTGGGGCAAAATGCACTTTTTAAGCTTTTTGCTGTATACATTTTTAAGATTTAAATTTTTGTGTATTTTTTAAATTTGTTTTTACACCAAAACCTCTGTCTAACAATTAAACAAAGTCTTTTAGTCAAAACCGGGTTCGTGTATTTTCTAGGGAGCTTGAATTGTTAACATCGTCATCTTGCCCTGGTCTACCCTACCAACTTTAAAGGATGGTGGGGAAGGTCAAAAGTAGACAAAAACGTCAAATAAGTTTTGATCAAAACTTATTTGTTTCCAAATTATAGCATTTGTCAAGTTTGCAGGGGAAAACTGTAAATTTTAAAAATGACTTCAAATAATTTTGTAATTCGTTGTTAAAAAAATGTTCACTTGCTCTTTCTAAAAAAAAGTATAAATTAAGAAGACAGTTTGCCCAAATAACATTTAAATAAAATGAAGTATCTGTACATTTCTAAGGCCCGTAAAAAATTACAGAAAATTAATATTATTATTTATTATTATTATTAACATTTTTTTTTAAATAATTTTAACACCCACTTTATTGTCATGTATAATTCCACAAAGTTTGACACCCTGTATCTAAAAAACAAAGAGGTTTAAAGAAACATGTAATCTTTTGACATTTCCTAAAATTTATTTTAGAACCTGCTTGAGCAAAATTAACAGTTTTTAAAAAATTTGTTGAAAAAATTATTTAGAAAGTTTTGAAATTTAGGGTACTTCATCCCCTTGACCGGTAGAATGAATGTAACAAAAATTATTAAAATCGGAAAGATGGTTTGCCAAATTGCTTTTCATTTACCTCATATGTCAACTTCTGGCGAACATTGCAAACATATCTAGGGACTTTTTTCACCTTGGATTCAGATGCAGTGTCCAAAAATACATGGTCTGCCATGTGGTTATCAAGTTTTATGACAATCGTTTTGTGGCCAAATCTCAATATTTTTACCAATGGAATCTACAGTTTTACTATGTAAGATGGGACACCCTGTATATATTTTTTGATGTTCTATAATTTTTTCTAATCTAATATGGTCTTTATCTTAAGTGTAAAAAACTAATTTATGAACTATTGTAAAATTTGTAAATAATATTAAGATTAATATACTTTATGTAAATAAGTTAATCAATACAGAAATATGGATTATTTTAGCCAAATTTTTTAATGTGAAGAAGTACTCCATAACTTTCTGTAGAGGTTCAAAGGAATGAAAAAGAAAATCTCTGTCTTCCTCTACCAATTTTTAATTTTCGTCGACGAGTTTCGGCTTATTGGGCCATCATCAAGGACTACTAACTAATAAAAACAGTTGAAACTTCCCAAGACAAACAATGTTCTCTCACAAGAGATGTATTTTATTTTTTCATCTCTTGTGAGAGAACATTGTTTGTCTTGGAAAGTTTCAACTGTTTTTATTAGTTAGTAGTCCTTGATGATGGCCCAATAAGCCGAAACTAGTCGACGAAAATTAAAAATTAGTAGAGGAAGACAGAGATTTTCTTTTTCATTCAAATTTTTTAATTTAAGGGAAGCAATTTAATTAATTTCATTAGTAGCTAAGATTTTGTAAACTATATGTTTATAGATTTTTTTTCAGTTATGTTTCCATCCGTAATAAGCAAAGAAAAATTATTGGCCTGGGCTCAAACCAGACTTCCATCAAACTGGTCCTCACAGTCCCAAACATTATCAAGTGGTTTATCAGAATTGTGGCACGATGGATCCCTGCTTTGTACTCTTATTAACACTGCTGTCCCTGGGGCATGCGCAAACCCACACCGACACTGGAACAAACCTCCCGTTCATGCGCAGGATTTGGCTTTTAAATATCTCGGAGTGATTCCGGTAAGTGTAGTCTTTAATAATTTCAGTAGAGTTCTAAAAGCTTTTATGTCTAATTAAATTTAAAAATGCGTTTGAGTGTGCTTTCTTTGTAGAAGAAAATATAAAAAACTGAAACACACTTGTGAGACTTGTTTTCAAGAGCTTGGTTACCATCTGATGAAAATACTATCGGGGGCGGCTATCAAGTCTATTGCTCGCAAATAAAAATATTTTAGAGACAACTGTTAGAGAGCGCGTAAGTACAAAGTTGCTCGCCAGTGCACTTGAATTTAATGTCGGAAAGCAACTCTCGAACTTCAAATCGATTTCCAATTGAGTCAGTGGTATAACAGAAGTCATGGAATAGAGAAAGAGCTCTCAAGAAAGCACAATTTACGATAGTACTCTCAAATTCCTAAATAGTCTAAAGCTTGTAGTCAATAGGATTTTTCTAATAATACCCTAAGAAAAACTTTTTATTTATTAAAGGCAAATATTAGCGACTGACCGCTTGGTTATTATCGTTTAAATGTGAGAATCAAACAGAGAGCGTTTAACCAAGAAACGTCAAAAAATCATGTACTTTCATTGTTTTATTAACCAATAATAACCCTGCTCTGGAGGTAGGTTATCTCTGTTTGATTCTCGCATTTAAACGAAGAGAACCAATAACCCAACGGTCCGTCGCTAATATTTGCCTTTAAAGTTTATTTTGATGTAATCTGTTTTTTATAGTAATTTTTATAAAGAATTTAACTGTCAAACTAAATTTTCTAAATCTTTTTTCGTTTTTAAGATATTACAATAAAGTTAATGATAGTCTTTCTATATAACAAACCTCTTTTTATCCATTTTTAAAACCAGCATAAAATTTCCTTTGAAATGACGTACCACAATTTTATTTTTTTAAATCATTATTATCTTTTATTATTTAAAACAAAAAATAATAAAATTTTAAAGAAATAATAAAACATTAACTACCAATAGTATGTATCGCAAAAACTTAAAATGACACTTGGATTATTAACTTAAAAAAAAAACTATAAAAGTGCACTTTATACCTAAATGATTTTTTTATAAATAAAAAGTTATAAACTTGCTTCCAAAATGCAGGCTGGTTAACACTGGACTCCCCACCCCGTAGTATAAAAACAGCCTTTTTCACATTTAAGCTTAGGCTCGCAAATGGGGGCCATTTTATTTCTATCTCTCCTAGAAGTGTGAATTTTATTTTAAGGTTTTCACCGAGTTTGAATATCAATACCCATTAAGTATTAAAACAGAGCGAAAATTTTTTCACTACCTCAATTTGCTTCGTAATAAAATTAACAACGTCTCCACAACAAATTCGCCATCTCAAGAAATCTCAAAATGGTACGTTGCCAGAGGCATGGGACTATACGCAGGAGACCAATGCAAAAACGCAATTTTTTATATTTATCCTCAAATTACTTTGTCGTATTATTACAACATTTTAATCTATATCAGAGGACCATACTCCACAAATGGGCAAATCGAATTTTCACACGTGGCTCCGTGCAATGCTCTTAATTTTGCTCAGTCAAAAGAGTTGCTTACCAAAATTGGTACTGCAGAAAATATAATTGATAAATTTAGAAGTTATAACGCTTTCCAGAACAAATTCGAAAAAGAATTTATAAAAATGTCTGTCAAAATTGAAGACGACAGAGCCAAAGTTATTTACTTTCCTGCAAAATCAGGGATATACGAAATTTTTATCACGTGTAATGGTGAACCTATCGCTGGAAGTCCATTTTATGCTAATATATTTGGCACAATTCCAATTAAAAATTTAGACAATAAAAGGAAAATATCCGATAGAAAGTTCTCTGCGGAATATTATATCCGGCAGACAAAAATGGTGTCTGTTCAAAATAACTTAAACAAAACAGATGACCAAAAAACGAAAAAGTATGAAAACAATGGTTCATCAGCACTAAGTGTAAAAGATAATTCATCGTATTCCGAAAGACAAGTTCAAAAATTTGATATTAAAAAGAAAACAGATCAGAATAACTGTTTGGCATCTGAAGAAAATAAGAGAGAAAGGGTAGATATTATGAAGGAGAATATCCATCTTGATAAAGATAAACCAACTGAAAAAAGAAATGTTCTCATGGAATTGACAAACTACAAGAAAACTGAAACAAACAAGGTAAATTTAAAGAAATTATGCCACATCACACTTGGCTCCTTAGCCAACGATTTCATCTCAAAAGTACCTGAAAACAAAAACCAAATCTCAAACAATTTAAACAGAAGCGTATCTGAAATTTTACCCAATAAAAAATCAACGCTATCAATAGCTTCCTTGCACCCTAAGAAATATAACGCTCATTGTTCTTCCCCAATATGCCCTGATCATATTGAATCCGAAGAAAAGAAAACTGAGGCAAATAAAATGTTACTGGAGAGAAACAAAATAACCAAATATGCTTCCTCAATATGCATAGATCATATTGGATCCCGGCGAAGTTTATGCCAGTCAATCAGTGACGTATATCAGGTAATAAAATAATCATTTAATTTGGTTTATACCTGTTTTTCACTGACAGCTAATTCATGCATATCTTCATGGATTAATTCATGAATTTATTCAAAGCCATTTTAATGACGCTGGTTTTTCCTGTGAATTTATATCAAAAGACATTTGATTGATTTCTTTATGTCTTACTAAATTGTTACTGGCAATAATTTTCTTGGTTTGTTTGGAATTTTTAATAAATTAAAATTTAACTATCCTGGGTTAAAAGGTTACTCAAAATAAACCAAAACATATACAAAATTTTGCTGCTTTGATAAAAAAGAAAACCGTTTGGCACTCTATTGACAGTTGTGCTTGTATTCTGTGAAAACTAGAAGTCAAATTTGGTTAGATTGGTTCGAATTAGTTCTAATTGCATAAATTTTCAAAATTTGCGAATTTATTTAACGTCGAATATATGTATTGCTAAAATTAATGGAGCTTAAACTTTTTGACAATAAAGAAATTTATGAATTAATTGTCAGTGTAAAACAGGTATTAGATATTTTGAAAAAACACTTTTATCTCTTTTATCAATTAAAGTGACTCTGTAAATTATTTGCAGAAAATACTTTTTGTTTCCCATTTAAACCATTTTTGACTATTTTATAAAGGCGGACTATAGTTTTGGACGTATTTGAAAATAGGTCTGCAGAAACAAAAACGGAGCTACATCTTTTTTAACAACATCGTTATTTGGCTTTTAAATAATTTCTTTTAAAGAAACAAGAATTTCAGGTTGACATTCATTAAAAATATCTCTTTTATTTTAGCTTGGTGCAAGAAGAGATTCTATGACGTCGCTAAGATCATTCGAAACTGATACGCAAAGTTTCACATGTAGTGAGTATGACTTTGATACTTTAGAACAGTTACGAGAATTAAACTCGACACCATCAGGTGGATGCAAAACTCGTAACCTAAGTACCATGGTGTTGGAAAAGAAACTGTTTTGGGAGACTTTAGCAAATCACCCAGAGATAATAACTACTACAAATAATACTAACATGTTGACTACCAAGGCACTTTCGAAAAGCATGACCAGATTGGAGGAATTTAAAAATTATTTGAGAAAACATAAACATACACCATGGTTTAGACAATCTAAAAATCGATTTAAATTGTCCAAATCAGTGAATGATCTAAGATGTTCAGGATCTGCTAAGAACATGTCAAAGTTTAAAACTGCAGACCGCAGTTTAGAAGACTGTTCAAAATTACCAGTTGACGAAAGGAAACAAATTTACTTGAAAGGACTAGAAAATTTGGAAAAGAAAAAAGACTGTAGATCTTTTGAGGAAAGTATTTACGGATTTGTTGATCCCGAGTTTTATGGCAGACGTAAGAAAATTATCTTTGCTTTGTTGTAGATTATTTTCAGCTTGGTGTTTTGTTCTTCTAATTTTTTAACATCAGAATAGTTTTTTATATGTTTAAGAATTTAAGATTAAAAATTGCTGGTGGTAGTTCTTTACTATAACATTCTTGCACTTCAATAATTTCTTCCTTCCAGCATCTTACTCTAAACGCTCTCAAAATGGATCCAAAAAATCCGTACATTTTCAGCAAAGTGGTGATTCAGATGACAAGATTGCAATACGAAAATACTCAAGTTTACGTAAGGATTCCAGAATAAAAGAACATTCCGCTTGTGCTTTTATAAATCAAGACATAAAAACGACTTTACATAGAAACCGCTTTAAAAGTTTATTGGTTAATGCGGTTACTACATTTTCCAGAAGCAGAGTGGTTACGGAATGGGATGAAAAACATATGAAGCCTAAAGTTAAGAAAAGACCTAGCTTAAGAACAGTATTTAATATTATCTATTAGAGCAAAACAGCCGCTTTCTCTAAAATGGTTGAGCTTTTTTCACCTATGACAAGGATATTATATGTCCTTCACATTTTTAAGTTAGTTATTAGGTACCTAGTTCCCAAGTTAAACGTACCTTAACTTTAACTTCAAATTAATCTTCAAAGTAAAAAATTGGCTCATTTTATGAAAAATATATACAATAATAATAATTAACCTACTTTTTACTGTTATTAGTTAAATTTTTTGTATTAATTTTGTACGCGTTATTACATTTATTATTATATAATTAAGAACACGTACTAATTTTGTTAAAGATTATGTTAAATATATTCCAAAATTGCCGGAAAAAAATGTAGTTCTTAATGGAATAATTAAACACCAGAATAACCAAGCGAAAAGACTTTAGATAGGTTTACTTATAAAGTAAATAAATATTTGCAATGTTAATAAACAATTTTATTAATTCAAATTTGGTGATACAAGGGTACAACATTATTTGTTATTAATTAATGTACAGGTTAATTAATGGTCAAATTTAAAGGCAGGAGGAGAAAGAGGGAATGATTTTATGAATTACGTAGTCCTTATAACGATGATAATGCGGTTGTGCAGGTCTAAGTGAAATTATGCGTTTAGTTCAGATAACTCGAAAAAAATAAAATCAGTTCTGAATAAACAGTTAAAGTACCTTTCCAACGAGGTATCACTCGACCCACTTCCCCTATTCAAAATCAAGGGGTAAAAAGCGCCGTCGCTAGGAGTTGATAGAGATGCTAGAGATGCCGCAAAATAGCGAAAAAGTGTCCCCTCATAAACAAAATAGACGTGTATTGGTATTTTTTTACATTTTCAGCAGTTCTCAAAAAATCTCTATTTTAGTAGTCAAGTGATAAATACTTATATTAATATAATTTGCACAAATATCTATTTTCATTTTTTTTTTATTGTTAATATATATAAAATTTATAGTCCTTTTAATAATACTGCCTAAATATAATTTCCTATTACTTACTGATAAAAAAAAAAGATTCTTAAAATATTTTTTTTAATCTTAAATATTTATAATAATGTGTCACTTATTAGTTGTAATATATATTGGAAATTTTGCATGTCAATCTGCATGTTCAAACAAAATTTGATCGTTGATTAATAATTAATTCAACAAATTAAGAATAATTCTTAACTTTAAATTGTCTCTTGCTGTAACCAGTACAAACTACTGAAACAAAATAGAACCAACCAACCAATAAATGTTAACAATTTTAGAATTTTTTCACTACTTAATGTGTAAGTACACCATTGCTATTCTTAGTTTCAATCCTTTTGAGTTCATCTTTACTTAGTAAATAGTTATTCACGTCTCTGTGCGCTTTTACGTTTTCTGATTCCCGTTCTTCTAAATCTGCCTTTAGTTCTTCAGCTGATGCTTCAGCTAGAGACTTACCAGTTCCGTAGAAAATTTCTTCAGTGTACACACGATCTTTTCTTCTGTATGTTCCATGAAGCTATGAAGAAACAAGAATGTATCTTAAAAAGTAGACAACACAAGGAAGAAGAAACAAAGACTGATATAATCCTAAGACGACCGATACGGACTTAATGATATGGGGTGAACAAACCGGTTACGAGACACTTAACAGCTTTTTTGCATTGAATGCCTAATAAAATGGTTAGTTTATGCCACAAAACAAATTCTGTGGATGTAATCGCATTTTTTGAAGTATAAAGACTGAAATCAAAACAAAAAAATCATTGCGAGCGAATTTTTAAATAATAATTTGTTAAGGTCAAAAAGTCAATTTTACCGCTTTAGAGACACACTAGACAAATCTCGAGAGACTTCTGGACCGGTTTCGGGACACCTGACCATAAAGCGGTACTTTTCAATAGCTGCCAGGGACATCAGTTATAAGTACGAACTTATTGGTACTAGTAGTAGTATTAGTGGGGGTGAGCCGTCGGTGCAACAACTAGGCCAGAGTAGGTTTTTTTGCCGTGCTGCACTAACTTAAGTAGCTGTAAACTTTATTTGCTTTTGTTCAAAGCTTTTTTGGGAAAGTCCGATATTTTTCAAATGGGTCACCTGGAGCCATCACTTCTTCTTTGTTACTGAACTCGAGTTTCTAGCCTTATTGTCACTGCATTGTTTGACCAGATCTAGCCTGTCTGGTTAATTTTTGTTTTCCTTTTTCAGTTTCAATCTCACCTCGTTTGGGGCCATCCATAAAATATCTAACACATTTTTTGCCAATTTTTGAGTCTCCCTCATTGTTACACTATGTGACACTTTTGTAATCCCCCTCCCTAAATTTCGTAATACTTTAACAACGCCCCCTTAACTAACCCCTCAACAATATGTTATTTAATATGGGGTAAGCGTGGTTGTGAACTGCTACGGCAATTCTTTTTTATCATGCTTGTTTATACCACGCGATAAAAAACTAAAAGTATTAATAGCGCAAACCATTCACAGCACAATATACAGTTACCATGAAATTATAAACGCTTATTTTTTTACAGTTCAAGACATTGTAACCGCGCAAATTGGGATCCGCGAAAATTTTTGCGCCGTTATTTAAAGAGCTATACTACCACTTACAACAATAACCGCGCAAACCCATGCACTTTCGTCTTAACAGCTTTGCGCTGTTTTTTTGTCGTGGTAAAAGTATCGACGCTGTAGAAACTCACGAAATAAATTCCTAGAGCTGTTAATGCTTGCGCTGCGCAGTCCATTATCGTTAAATGTTTTGCGCTACATATATTCGCGCGGTAAATATTTTGATTAGTTGAAAGGTACAACACCCCTCCATCCATGTCATAATAAAATTACCCCCCCCCCTTGTAACACTTCGTTACACTTTCTGGAACTCCCTCAATGGATGCCGGTTTTCTTTTTTTAATCTAAAAATCCAGATTTTTATGTATCGACTATGCATTTAATTTTAAATCATAGATCTTACAAAGAATCACATTTTTCGAACAAAAAACGCGTGCTTGATCTACCTCCTACGCAAGAAAAAAGGCGTCTCGAAACTGGTCCCCGTATTTAATGGCAGATATCGGTTAAAAATGGGTTTTACCTAGTTTTCTGGAACCGGTTTCCGAAACACCTAATTTCAGAGGTTAAAACAGAAATAAAATCCGATTTTTATGCAGGAAATTAATTTTTCGTCATAATCAAATAATAAAAAATTGATATTGCGGTAAGAAAATAGTTTTACAAATTTTTACGTACTATTTCCCAATACACTTCCCACTACTGTTTTTTTAGTTTAAAGGCACATGCTAAACGTCATCCATCAATTTTTTTTTCACTATTGTCCCACAGCTGTAAAATAATTTCACTTAAGGAGAAATATCCTACCCACCGTTACATAAAGTATGTAAGGTCGACTTAATAAAAGTTTTCTTATTTTGTCCAAAATTAGTTAAAAGTGTCTCTAAACCGGTACCATCTCGAGAACCGGTTCGTTCACCCTATTATATATAGACGATTTCACCAATGCTGTCCCAACCAAAATTTCTAGAGATACAAATTTAAGTCAACTTGACAATGCAATGACTATACTATGGGCCTCCCTTTCTTATCTTTTTGTCCTTTACACCTACTCTGTCGTGTTTACTCAATAGGGTTGATTTTACAAAATTTTAAGCAAGACCTAGTTATATCAATAACTATAGCAAAATACATCAATTATCAGACAAACCAAAATAAAATTAAGTTCAAAAGCAAATCAAAGATGTTTTTATAAACACAAAATACCAATATCTTTCATAATAGCTTGGAAATTATGTATTAAATTTATTTTTTTTTAAAAGTTCTAAAAGTCGCATTGGCCCTTTTTAATTAAAACCTTTTTGATATCGGCCTATTTTTCTCTAAGGTTTACAGTGCGAGAAAAAATAATTTCCCATTTTTTCCCCAAATTTAGGAATTTACTGTATAAGCATACAAGGGCAAAACTTCATCAGTAAGTGAGCCGTACCTCCGCTTGCCTTCCGAACCTCACATCAACTATGTACAGAAGCACCCTTCTTTTCTGAATTTAATCCAAAATGACCAATATTGGCCAGATTTATTAATCTGCCTTGGTGCCAAATCGTTAAAAGTGCGTCATATCTAGGGATTTTTTTTGCGATATTATTGGTAAAACCGAGTGTATGTAGGTTCTTACCTTGTCCCAGAGAAAAATGTTAAATGCAAAGTTCACATGGAAATACTGATGGTGGTTGTCATGGAAAACAGCGTCCGGCTGCCATGGTTGCCACCAATAGGCTTTGAAGTCGACTCCAGAGTGGTCGATGATTCCATGGTAGTAGGTGTACAGGGCAACGAAGTAAAATGGAACTGTAAAAATATAGTTGAGATAGTTGAGAGGCCTATGGTATCCCGTGGGATAGTTGTGGAAGATTATTTAAACTACGCCAGATCGATTGGTAATGGATCACGCAGTCCTAAGTCAATGGGTGTTTGCCTGGAATTTAAGTAGGATAGCCGGTGTGGTGGTCATAAATCCAAGATGGCGACTTTTTTAATGTTTTTTAACGAACTTTGGCTTATGACTTTTCCAAAATTACTTTTACAAAAGTAACAGTAAATACGTTTTTGTTTGCAATAGAAGAATTAAGTTGGTAAAGAAATTAGCTTAATATCTTAAAAACTAGCAAGATATTATTTTTTTTAAATACTAAAAAATATTAACTTTTTTTCCCCAAAAAAAAATTAGGAAAGAAGTTTTAGACTAAGCCAAAAGATTGTTTATCGATCATTCAATTTTAAGTCGCCAGTTGTCTGCCTCAAATTTGAGTAAGAGCGCCTGTGTGATGTCATAAGTTCAAGATTGCGATTTTTTTCATGTTTTTTCACAAACTTTTGCTTTTAACTTTTGCCACATGCCACATTAACAGAAAAATTATATGGGTTAGGATTTGTTTGCAAATGAATAGCAATTTTACTGCCGTTTTAATGAGCTTTGTATATATCAACAACTAAAAAAGATATTGTTATTTTGTTATTTTTTTTAGATTAAAAAAATTATAAAAAATTCAAGATTGATCAAGAAAGTTTAATACCACATCCGGTCGATTGGTTGTGGATCACTTAGTTTTAGGTCGCCGCGTGTTTGCCTCAAATTTGAGTTGAAGGGCCTATATGACATTTATAAATCCAAAATACAAACGTTCCTTGTTTGCAAGAGAACAGCAATTAACATAGTAAAATTAGCTTTATATCTTAAAAACTAACAAAAATATAATATTTTCAAAATACTAAAAAGTGGTAACTTTTTCTTATCCAAAAAGAAAATTAATATATTTGTTAGTTATTAAGATATAAAGTCAGTTTCTTTACCATATTAATTGGTGTTCTCTTGCAAACAAAAAACGTATTTACAGTTTTTTTTTGTAAAACTAATTTAGCAAAAGTTATACGCCAAAGTTTGCAAAAAAAAACAATAAAAACCGCCATCTTGGATTTATAACGTCACACAGGCCCTCCTACTCAAAATCGTGGCAAACCTTAGAGTAATAATAATATAAAGAGAAGAAGTAAACCGCGGCCCCGTGTAAATTTTCCCTATTCGTGGCGGTCATTCCTAAAAACTTAGAATTTGCAGAATCCCCGGCGATGGCAACATAGCTGCGTCACTGGAATCATCTCGAAAAAACCACACTGGGCTGAATTTTCACAGTATTTTCAGAAACATAGCACTTCTTGTTTATTTTTACGTCCAACTATGTTCTTTTTTACAAAAATAAAACTCAGCACACAGAAAAAAAAACACCAAAAATTCAATATACCGAGTCCGACGGCCAAGACAACACTGCATTTAATACAAACACATGTTACTGTTAGTGTCGACCTTAGAGCTTAGGAATATCTGGGCTAACCGTTCACGACTTGAGGACCCACCTAATTAAACTTGTTGCCATTATATAGGTGAAAAAATAATCTTTTGTTTAAAACTCGTAGACACTGATTGAGTAGACATAAAACTTTCGACTTCCATTGTCTTTATCTGAGGGCACGGCAGTGTCTCGCAAAGTTCGCGCTGCCGTACCATCTTTTCTTGAAACATTTCAGCCCATATTTGACCTATCTAAAGCTCTACTTCGGAAAGAGCTACGATTCTCATACTTTGCACAGTCGTAGAACTTCATAGAGTTAACAACCCCTCCAAGTTTCATGGACTTCTATATAGTAGTAAAGTAGTTACGAAATTTCAAAAAACGTCGAAATTGCCACTCACTCACTGACTCACTCACTCATGTATAGATCACCAAAATTCTACTGTACTTCCTGACCTACTATAAAGCTGAAATTTGGCGGACTGATAGAAATTATGACCAAACCCCTGGAAAAAATCAAAAAGCCCCAAAATTCTAATTTACTCCCCTCCCCTATATATGTAAAATTATGTAAAAGTAACACTGCCCACTTCCAGAAACGCTAGAGAGCTGAGCTTTGGAAGGCTGATAGAAACTATGATAAAACCATGGGAAAAAATTTAAAAACCCCAAAAATTTTCATTTACTCTCCTCCCCTATAAATGTCAAGTTATGTAAAAGTAACATTACCCACTTCCAAAAACGCTAAAGAGCTGAGCATTGGAAGACTGATATGAACTATGATAAAACTATAGGAAAAAATTTAAAAACACGAAAATTTTAATTTACTTCCCTCCACTATACATGTAAAGTTATGCAAAAGTAACATTGTCCACTTTCAGAAACGCTAGAGAGCTGAGCTTTGGAAGGCTGATGGCAGCTATGATAAAACCATGGGAAAAAAGACCTCAAAATTTTAAGTAAGGCATTGCAAAAGTTTTGAACAATATTCCGCATATTTTACTATTTTAAAAATTAAATATTATCCAATTCCTTTAAAAAAGAAGTGAAATCATATCAAAAACATTTCATGTAAAAATAACCAAGTACGCGGCATTCCGTAAAAAGAATTGAGATAAAAATAAAGTCAAGTTCTTCAATACAAATTTCAAAATGAAAGTAAGAAACTAGTTTGGAAATGTTTTTCTAAACTTGGCTATTACGGCTGTAAATGACTCAGGCACAGTGTTTAATTGAACATAAAGAAGATTGGCTGTAATAGCAAAGTTTAGAAAAACATTTCCAACTAGTAAAAATCTTTCATTATGAAATTTGTATTGAAGAACTTGGCCTTACTTTTATCTCAATTCTGTTTACGGAATGCCATTTTCGCGTACTTTTTTACATGAAATGTTCTTGTGTTGGTTTATTTTAAACAGGACGTTTCAGTAAGTAAGTATATCTAACCGTTTTCAAGTGTAAACTAAACAGTCCAGTCTAAAGGCTACTACTTATACTACTTGTTGTGCCGTCGGCCCGCCCCTTTTTTACCTTCCTAGCCCGCACAGCAACGGCTAGAGAAGGTATTGTTTTCGACAATAAAAATTTTTTTTCAGATAACACCGAAAATGTGTTATTTGGGTGTATTTTGACCTACCCTAGCAATATCGTCATGATGTCTGTCTGTGTTGTGTGTGTATGTATATCTGTCCGTAACGCGATAGCTCCTAAACCGCTTAACCGATCTACATGAAATTTTCAGGTAAAATAGTACTCGATACTGCAACGAGCTGATTAGATTTTATTCAAAATTCGTGAATGCTAATGACAGTTTTTTGACAGTTAAAAAGTTTAAAAAATGGTAACTTTTTAATGGAACGTCGCATCAATATGCGGTTTTCGGAAAATAGTAGCGCGGGGATATAGTCCAAGTAGCTCAAAACGAAACCCGGCCCTGCTAACACGAAATCCATAATATGATGTCATACACCTGTTGCCACGTCCTGAAAAAATTGTGGGGAAAGGGGCCGTTCATAAATTATGTTGTCTAAATGAGTTTTTATCGCAGATTGTAATAAGAAATACACAGCATAAAACGACGCGACGCGGGCTAATAAGCGCATGACAAATTATCGCACAGTTTGAATAGCCTAACCAACTCAAAGCACTATATATTTTGGTAAGGTAAGAAGTTGAACCTTACTTATTATTTATAAAATTTTACAGAGGCAGAGGAGCCGGCTGCAGCGGAAAAGCTACATTGTTTACCAACAAATGAATGAATGACCGCCGAAACCGGGGTTACTACTCCTCTTTATATGTTATTACTCTGAGTGGCAAACGCATCACCAATCGATCGAGGGTAGTCTAACACCAAAAACATTTATTAAATTTCTTAGTCTAAAACTAACTTGCCCAAACTTGATTTTTATAATTTTTTTAGTATTTAACAAAATATTTTTTAGTTCTTGAGATATAAAGTTTATTAAAACGACAACTAAATTGCTGTTCTATTGCAAATAAATCATAACCTATACTTACAATTTGTAAAGATGATGTGGCAAAAGTTAAAAGCAATAGTTTGTGAAAAAACATGGAAAATATTACAATTTTGGATTTAAGACGTCAAATAGGCGCTGTTACTCTAATTTGAGGCAAACATCCGGAGAACTAAAATTAGGTGATCCATAACCAATCGATTTGGGTAACTCTAAAACTTCCTTTTTTAATTTATTTGGGTAACAAAAACTTAGCTTTTGTTGGTTAGTTTTTGGTGAGTTTTTGAGATATAAAGCTAATTTCTTTAATACATTAACTGGAAACAAAAAACCTTTTTTGCAAAACTAATTTAGCAAAAGTTATAAGCGAAAGTTTGTGAAAAAACATGAAAAAAGCCGATATCTTGGATTTATGATGTCAAACAGGCCATCCTACTCAAATTGGAGGCAAACACCCGGTGACTTAAAAATCTTCCATAACTACTCTGGATTTTTATTGAGTCCTGCCGTCTTCACAGATTTGTAAATAAAACTGCGAACTTATTTTTGGTTTTTAATTTTCCAATATTTTCTTCCCTCCATATTTAAGACGAAGCATCTCACATCCTCGCACAATGGCTATAAAGGTGTTAGCAGAAAAATATTTGAGGTGGACTTCCTCCAAATCTTTTATCAATGGTCGAGTATTATTTCTCTTATTCGGAGGACAGGAATAATTGTCGAGGGGAATTTAGAAAAATATGTTCGGGATTAGAGTCGTTTTTATACTTACACCAATGCACCGGAAGGAAAAATAATGGCAGACATAGTGTTGCTTGAATATGCAATGCCTCAAATGGGTGGATAGCAGTCACAGAAAAAGCTGTTGGTTGCTTGTACTTGTGGTGTAGTTTGTGGAAATTTTTGTACAGGAATGGTGTGTGATATATTCTGTGTAACCAGTACGTAAGATAGTCCTGAAAACAGTTAAATAATAAATTAAATTAAAATCCGTAAGATCGAAGATGATAAGACAAATCTCTAGAAACCTTCAACGGTCGCAAACTGATTCTACAAATTGAGGTATTTAAAGGACGACTGCAAAAAATTCATTTATTTTACTGCAAATACCAAAAATAACAGGGGCGTGCGGTGAAATTTAAGACAAGGAAATTTTTTTTAATCTTGTCTATTTGTATTTTTCTATCCGATTTAGTTTTCGGTAAACTTTATTTTCTTGCTTAAGTCTGCCGTTATACAATACAATACAATACAAGACAATAGGCCTTTATTTCATAATTTAGAAAATTACAATAAATTTATAATTAACAGGACGGCGAGATCTAGCAACGCTACTCTTATCTAACCGCCTAGTTGATATAATGGTTTAAAAATCATAATTACAATAAATATACTAAATGAACTTATTCCTTATTCTTGGTATGAGCATGCGCAGGCCGCACTTTATATAAATTTAAATATACATAAAAAAAAGAGAATCAGTGGCATTAGAGTTTACATTTATCTAAAAAGACTGTAAAGGATATTTAGAGAGTAACTAGTTGGAAAACTGAATTTGTAAAGGTAATAGCACAAAGCATATCTTTTAATTTCAAGTTTGCTTAACATATTTTTTTTATTTGTTTTTTGAAATTCGTTATAGAGTTGCAGGATCACATTAAATCAGGGAGGGAGTTGTATAATCTAGGGGCATTATACAAGAACGATCTTTGAAATATTGCACTTTTGTGATTAGGAATTATAAATTTTGGTCTATTACGAGTATGAGTTCTATAGACCTGGCTATGTCGTACAAAGCTATTATACAGATATTCTGGTTCTTTATAGGAAAGTATTTTAAAAGTAGTGCAAGCCAAATGAACTGTGTAGCGCTCACCCAGGTTTAACCAACCCGAAGCCAGCAAGAATGGAGAAACATGATCAAATCTCCTAGCATTATAGGAGAATTTTAAGCAAGCATTTTGTAGCTTTTGTAAGCTAAGTCGGTCTTCAAACGTTAAGGCAGGCCAATACACGATGTCACAATAATCCAACTGTGAGAGAATTAGGCTATTAGTCTTAGTTTAATATCCGTTGTCAAGTGCTCTTTACGCATATACAGTGTTTTTAGTTTAAAAAATGAGTTTTGCAGTAGTTTGGAGACATGATTTTTAAACCTAAGGAAAGAATCAAAGAAGACGCCCAGATTTTTGCACAAGTTAGTGGGAGTAATTATGTTATCCTTATCACTTTAAAATTTATATCACTAAGTTTTTTTAAATTTGCAGTCGATCCAAAGAGAATGAGTTGAGTTTTATTTTGGTTGAGGGATAGGCAGTGAAAGTGTGAGATCTCAGCAATTATTTTTAAATCTTGATTTAGATTGTTTTGAGCAACAATAAAGTTAGAAAATAGCCAGGAATAATGTATTTGAAAATCGTCTGCATATTGATGGGACTTACATGAAGATACAAATTTAGAAAAATCAGACGTGTAAATTGAAAAACATAGGGGCCCCAAAATACTTCCCTGGGGAACGCCTCTACTAGACGAGAGCCACTCGGATACCTCAGTACCTCATCTAACCCTTTGTTTCCTGCCTGCAAAATAGTTTTGAAAGAGAATCAGCGGGATCCTGTCCAACCCAAAATATTTTAGTTTAGTTAACATTATGTGATGGTCAAGCGTGTCAAATGCTTTACTATATTCCAAGAGAACTAATGTCGTTATTTTGATTTGGTCACTGGCAGTGTAAATTAAATTGGAAACTTCTAACAACGCTGTAGTAGTGCTATGATTTGGCTGAAAGCCGGATTGAGTTTGAGGTAAAATTTTATATTTATTACAAAGCTCAAATAACTGAAAATGAATTATTCTTTCAAATATCTTGGAAAAAGTGGGCTAATCGGACGAAACTCTGATATAGAGCTGGGATTACGGAACCACGCTGGCACTCTTCCACTCTGTAGGGAAACTCTGTAGGGAACTCGCCAGTAGAAAGGCAGTAGTTAATAATGAAGGTGAGATGATTACTAAGATGTGGAATAATATTCAGAAATATTTTGATGCCAATGCCGTCGCTACCCACTGCATTGGTCTTAAAACACTGTGGAAAAATTAAATTTTGATTTTACATTTGGGTGTACGCCATAATAATTCTCTTTCAGAAACTCTTGATTATTGGAAGCAATTTGAGGCACAGAGTTAATAAAGTAAGAATTAAAAGTCTCTGCGTCACCCAGGTTGCTCGGAGGAGACTGAGCTTGCGAACCAAAATTGAGCCACTTTAGTGTCTTCCAAAAAGATTTTGAATCCGATTTAAATTTGTACTGTAGATAAGCCTTTTTTTTAGTGCGTATAGCCATTGTGATATAATTTCTTAAATTCTTATATTCCATCCAGAAGGTTTCATTTTTTGAACGTTTATATTTAAAAAGGGCCTTATCGCGAAGTTTCATTAAGAATCTTATATTTTCCGTCAACCATGGCGCTGGAGACTTTGTGATCCTACTAGTTTTGTATGGTGTGTGAACGTCCAATATATTATTCACGTTATTATTAAAAAAAGAAACCATATCATCCACATTATTCATTGTGTAGATTAAATCCCAGTTGACAGATAACAGATCTTGAAGAAACTCATTTTTTTCAAAGTTCGAAAAATCTCTATAAGTGCGAAAGAATATTGGACGTTTCGGTTTTTCAATTTTACAGTCCGCGTATATTAACCTATGATCAGAAATGTCTCCCATTCCCACTACTCCCGAGAGAAGAGCCAAATCGGCCGAGGAACTAACCAGAATATCGATAAGAGTTTTCGTGTTATCAGTCACCCGCGTAAAATCAGTGATCAATTGGGTTAAACCAAATTTCTCCTCCAAAGACTATATGATCAAAGGCAGGTATAAATTCAGTTAAAATATTTTCCAAATCGCTGAGACAGTTTTTCAAATTAGTGGCGGGGGGTCTGTATAGTGAACTAAGCACACATTTTTTCCTTTTAGTTTAATACTCATCCAAGTTTGCTCCATTCCACTGACACTATCTGGAGTAAATATAATTTTGTAAGATAAAAAGTCTTTAATGTAAAACGCGACCCCCCCCCAACTTCCGAATTTCTATCTTTTCGTATGAGTCTGTATCCCGGTATAAAGTAAGGCCTATCAGGCAATCTATCATGTAACCAGGTTTCGAATAACCCAACAATATCATACAACTCCCCTGTAATTTGGTCTGTGAATTTATTGAATTTCGTGTTACAAGATCTTATGTTAAAAAATGCCACAGTCTTCGTGCATTCTAAATTCTATTTGTGATGAGCTTTATGCCCCGCAAAAAAAAAACAATATTTCAATAGCAATAAAATAAAATAAACAACAAACTAAAGAAGAAAAAATAAAGTCTAACTAAATAAAAAAATTATTTATGATACCTATTTATCTTTTCATTAACATTTTGGAAATATATATTTTTAAACAAAAATGCACAAAAACACACTTTATCACTACACAACTGTTGTATTACAGGTCTCTAGAAAGTATCGTTTATCGAAAATGTTTACATATCGTCACCCTAATTCTAAAACGTCGTAACCCAACTCAACAAAATTTTACAGGAATAAGAAAAGTTAGAAGCAAATTACATAGCGTAAGCATTATGCGACTTATAAGAAATCGCGGGAATGACCGTTTTATTTTTTATTTTTGGTTGCCAGGATTTAGCAGCATATAGCGATGCATCATTACTAACTTTTGACGCAAAAATATGAATTTTAATTGTTTTGTGGGTTACGACGTGTCAGAATTAGGGTATCGATATTGTTTTATTAGGATACCGACCTTATAAATTATTTAAATCGCTAAAACCGATATGATTCCAGATATCAATTTCATTAGCAAAAAGTAAACATGGCCAACAACAAAGTTTTTTTTCACAACCAGTTAGCCACTTGTACTGCTTATACCTATCGACACTAAAACGTCATGTGCAAGTTTTAATTTTCGTTTTAAGCTCTTTCATTTCGGGCTTGGGCCTGCCACTATTATTTTTGTCTTTTCAATAAAACTTTGAGAAGAAAACTTTTTGTTAATCAAAAAACACACTATATAATCAAAAAACTGTATAGTTTTAACGGCCGTTGCAATATCCTTAATAACGCCGAAGAAGCCTTTTGCTGGCACGCCATTGTGAAATGCGTATGTACGTAATTGAACAGACTGCTTATTTCAAGGCTAAAGGGCGCAAACTGAATTCTCGCATTGGGCTTGCATGCAGTGACCCCCCACTATGTTTTACATAACAAGCGGTTGCCACGAAAGCGACGGTGCTCTCGGGTAAAATCAAGACCGACAGTTAATGAATTATTATTCGTTTTCTACGCGTACGACATAGACAACTGCTTATACTGTTGTCGTTGCTTAAACGCGTTTCTATTATATACACATATGTATATAACATAAGATGCCGCTTTTCTAGTACATAGGTATGCGCAAAATATATTGCTTCTGATACAGTCTTACCACTTCTACAGGACTGACGCTAATTACGTCAAGTGTTAATAGTGAATTATTAACAATTTATTTTTAATATATCTGATTTCTGGCTTACATAGACTGATGCACCTGATCTTTAAAGAATTACAGGATATTTTAAATAAAGAAAAGTGGATAATATTTGTTGGTACGTTTAAAGAAGCTTACCTGGTATAAAAATATTACAACAAACTGCAAGAAAAACCAAGTCCAACCATAATCGGAAATGTTATAATAAACACTGCTATAACCACCATTGGCGATAAAGCAAGCCAAAATGGAGGTAAACGTCGAATTGCAAAATAGGGTTATAGAACCGAATAGAATTTCGTGTCGTTCCAAATCGGGAGGCAACCATTTTGTTGGCTGGATTTTCCACTGTTCTGCAATGTCCCTTCTGCGCACGTAGTAGTACCACTGAAATTAAACATTTTGTTTTGTTTTTCCAACATTACAATAAAGAAAACCGTAGACATTAACATTGTAATTCTTTCTGTCTTTTTCACTCACTTCATTAAAAACCATTTTAGTCTAGTGTCATAATTTTAGCATACCACCTTCTTAAGCCACATTTGAGACAAATGTGTTCATGACCTACCTTTATATCTTTTGCCACTTCCTTGCGGAAAATCTTAAGCATGTTTGTGGTTGGTTTAATTTATTTAAATCTTGTTCCTATTCAGGTACTAGATTTTTATTTAGAACTACTCACATGTAAAAATCCACCAATTACGTAATAAATTCCATAAGAGATGATTGTGGAGTAGATCCAGAAACTCCACAGATCTTTCAGGTAAAGAGATTCTAATGTGATACTTGACCAACAAAATTCCGTTTTATTGGCATCTAATGTATGGTTCAAAAATCCAAATTGTTTGGCGACGTGGACCCCGATAGTGAGCCAAGAACCTAAGGTAATAAGCAAACACAGTCAAGACAAATTTTTACCGGGAAACCAACAGAGAGACAAATCGGACAAACATACATTTATCACAACAATATTTTCGTGATTCTTAAAAACACCTTCCATACTTATTTGAGGTGGCATCTCCGAGGTTGTTGGGGTGGTAAAAATCAACAAAGAAAACAAAAAATTACTAGATAAATACATTAATAAAAACTCTCGTTGACATTTTTGAAAATACAGATACCAGAAGGAGAAATTAGGCTGTAAGGGTCAATTCGTCGCCAAAATCACGAAGTAGCGTAATCATCAAAAATGCGATTTTTAGATAGCCCACTAACATACATAAAAAAAGTCGCTCTACAAATCCACGAATTAACCAAATTCCAAGTAGTATAGAAAGCCTTTACCATATTTTGACATTATTTTTACAGCTGTCAAAGCTGCTATGTGAAAAAAAAAATCAAACACTCTACTGTAAAATAGTCATAAATCAGTTACGACACTTCGTGGTATTGACGGCGAATTAAACACTAATCAAAAAATATTTATAGTTAATATTGATGATATATATAATTATAATGGTAATTTATGATGACGATTGTAATGATAATGATTATGATAAAAGGGAATTATTGCAATAGAGCAACAGATTCGCATTGAAAACTGACAGTTGATTTTTCAAAATTAACATACCAAAGTCGAATTTATATATATATATATATATATATATATATATATATATATATAATAACACTATTATATATATATATTTTTTTTAAAAATCCGACCTTGTGGGGGTGGCGGCGCTTCTCGCCATCTTGGATTTAGTGTGCAGGAAAAGTTTTTTTTAATTACTTGGTCCCTGTGCGTTTTAAAAAAAAAAGTTTTAAACATTAGTTGAAGTCAATAAAATTTCCTACAAAAACATTGTTGTACGTTTGACGCTAAACATTGCGACGCCATTTTGAATTTTCACCAATTTTTTTATTTAGTGGCGTTTAACTTCGAAACAATTTATTTTTGAGAAAATCTGTGATAACATAAAATAAAGACCAACTAATGACCTATAAAACAAGATATCACAGAGTTCCCTGGGTAGCATCCTTGCTGAGATAGGAACCCTGAAGTGTTAGCAGTACACCCGTTTCCTATGTATTTCCATCATATACGTAATTATGTATATGATTTCCATAGTATATGCAAAATAAACCGAAATTATTGTTTTATTATGTCATCTTCTCAAAAGGTAGGCCATTTTACAGAAAATGTGTTGGTAACTTTGTTATAGAGGGGTGGGCCAAGTCCACGATTAGCACATAATTGGCATCCATAAATTAGGGTTATTTTTTAACATCACAAAAAGATGTTTTTTTAGGTTTTACACCCGGTTCCCACCTACGACTTTCTAATGGGTGCCCGCTGACGCGTCACATGATCTCAATATGACATGTGACGCATGCGCAGGCACGCACGAGAAAGTCGTAGGTGGGAACAGGGTTTTACTCAGTTTTCAAAAACCTAAGCATTCTAGGGAAAAATGTTAAAACACCTTTTTTAAAGAAAATAAAATGTTTTTTAAACGGCGTATTACAAAGTTGTTTTAAAGCTATTATTGACACTGCAGGGGCGTCCGCATATTGATTTATTGTTTTTTTTAAATTTTTTATTTGTTTGATTTATTTCTCCCAAAAACTTAGCTTTTAAAAAAATCTTGTTTAATTCTTTATTGTGTTGAAAACAAAATTATCTTTAAAACGATATGTATCTAGTAGGTTTTTGTTATTGGGGACACTCAAAGTATATACGCATGTTTAGTGATTTTATTTTTAATCACAAAAAAATTATTGTTGTCATGCATTTTACCAATATTTTAAAAAAACCAAGCCTTACCGGGAGAAACGTTTTATTCTGCGTTATAGACATCTAAATTTTCTTTCGAACGATGTGTATCGTTATAATATTTAGGAAACCGTTAATACACCAATTGCGTCCAAAAACCGAATTGAAAAAAATTCACTAAACATGCGTATATCCTTTGAGTGTTCTTCGTTAACAAAAACCACAACAAGTAATTTGAAAACAATAACCTCAATATGCGGACGCCCCTGGAGTGACAATATAGCTTTAAAACAACTTTGTGATACGCTGTTTTATTTTCTCTAAAAAAGTATTTTAACATTTTTTCCTAAAATGCTTAGTTTTTTTGAAAACTGAATAAAACCTAAGAAAACATGATTTTTTTCGTGATAAAATAACCCCAATTGATGGATCCCAATTAAGTACTAACTGTAGACCTCACCCACTTAGGTGTTACATCGTTTAAAATAACTTTTTCTACAATAAAGTTGATTAGACACTTTCTGTTACCTTTTGAGAAAATGACATAAAACTGAATAATTTTGGTTTATTTTACATCTACTATGGACAGTGGCGTATATATGGGGGGGGGGGGGCTGGGGTGCCCGGACCCCCCCCCCCCCGAAGCTAAGATTTTTTTGGATATTTTTCACATATTTCATGATTACAAACATAAAATAGCATAAAATACGGACTCATGGGGTCTCGCCCCCCCCCCCACCCGAAACAGTTCGGGCCCTCCCCCGAACTATTTTTCTATATACGCCACTGACTATGGAAATATAATTAGAGGAAACGGGTGACCTGCTAACACGTCAGCCTTCGTATCTCAGCAAGGGTACTACACAGAGAACTCAATATCTCATCTATAGTCCTAATTATACGCATTTGTAATGACGTCATTTTTGTTTATCTTTGTTTAGTTTATTATAAACAGCGGTGACAATAAACTTTTTAAAAAAAGTAGTGTCTATGATTAATTCATTTTTTAAATAGGTAGGTAATTGGTTATGTGAAGTATCCGTCACTGTCAATCAAAAACATAATAACAAATATTAGCTGCGTTCGGTATTTACGTCGGATTAATCTTTTTGATCGAAATCGTTTGTTAATTCCATCTAGATCTAGGGGAGGTAGATCTGAATCGTTCGGTATTCTGCTCAGACTAGTCGGACGTAAATCTGGTTGCTCCGTACATTTTGATCGACGAAACAGATTAATCCGAGATTGTGGCGTCATGTTGGGTATTTGTTTTGTTCACAAAAATATTTTTTATGTAAAAAGATTGAAATTGAATTATTTGATGTTGAAGACAACAAATTATATAAATTTCCGACATCACAGGACAATTTTGTCAAAATTATAGCTGGGCGTAAGTTGTAATATGTACATAATATTTTTGGTTATATTTAGGGTTATAACCATTTATAAAAATTTGATCGATTTGATTCGGATCGTTCGGTAATTCCAATTTGCTCAGACTAATCTGTAATCACGTGACCAAACATTCGTAGCGTCTGAGATGCAAATACCGAACGCAGCGATTGATTGGCAAAAATATCTACGCCATACGTTTTTCTCACCTGGTGACGTCATTACAAATGCGTATAATTTAGACTATATTAGTAGGTCTTTATTTTATTTTTTCAAAAACAAGCAGTTTCGAAGTTTAAGGCCACTAAAAAAAAGTTGGTCAAATCCAAGATGGCGGCGAATTGTTTATCTTCATAACTCGAAAATGATTCGTCTTGCAAAAAAACGTATAAAAGCGTTTTTGTAGGACATTTTATTGTCTTTAACTTTTGTTTAAAACTTTTTTTCTAAAACGTACTGTAACTAGGTAGTTTAAAAAAAACCTTTTTGTGCGCACTAAGGGCCGGTTTATCAATGGCGGGGTATCTCTTCGTGTTAGCTAGCCCCGGGCCAACTCTGACCTTGGGGTAACCCTCGAGTTAAAGAGAAACGTGTTTATCCACGCGATTTTAACCCAGAGCTCCGAAACTCGCAGGTTGGCAATGCTGGTAACAATCGACCATCTAAGTTTTCCCTTCTTATTTAATAATAATAATCTGTGGAATTTTTGACATTTTGTGGTTATAATCATATGTTTTTTTGTATTGTTCGTTTCGGGTGTCTTGTTAAAAAAATATTATTTGGAAAAAAGTTATTCAGTTTCTTCAGTTATTGTACTCTAGCCAGTAAGTATCTACTATATGTATGATAATAATAATGTAGCTACATTAAAATTAGCATGTAGGTCCAACTTTGTAAATTGTTTCTGTTGTACTTAACTACTTATTATAGTCTAAAATAAAAATGCATCTATAGGTACCTATCTACCTATATTAAAGCTAGATAATTTAAAAGATAAAATAAGTTAAAAGCAAATGGATTAATGTCTTTGGTATTGGATCATAATTCTGCATTTTTTAAGTTTATTTTTAAACTAAACACCTATTTTATTTTTGTTACAGGTCATGTCTTTACAAGGAAACTAAACAAACTTCTACATTTTAATAAAGAAATATCAATAAGGCACATCAACACGAAATAATAGATAGTTTAAGTTGTGCTACGTATTTTTACGTAAGCATGAGATTTGACAGTTACGCAAGCGCATTTTGTCACACCGTCGTCAAGGTCACGTTAGGAGCTTACGTATTTACGTTAGCTAACGTAAAAACATTCAACTTAAACTCAAATTTAGAACAAAACGTAGAGCGCTTACGTGCAGTTTTACGTAAAAATACGTAGCACAACTTAAACTATCTAATGGTACTAGTTTCTGACACATCAACATGTTATCCCGAAATGACTCAAGGACTGTACACAGAGAATAGGATGGTCCACTTCGCGAAATCTGTCAGACAGATTTCAATACGTCACAAAATACTTAACGACATAACCTCACTTTTTCGTAAAATATAAACAAAAACTAATTTTAAAACGTTTTTTTTTTTAAACCATATCCGGGTGTAATGTAGAAGGATAATAATAATATACAATTTTATACAAAAATATCATAGGTGTATCTTCTTCAGAAAATACTTTACTGAACCCCTCAATCATCAATAAATCAAATAATTTTTTTCATTGTCATTCATCAGCATTTGTTAAAAAAAAAACATGTTAATATTTGGAATATCATCTAGAATATTTTGTGATCAGCTATCCATAGTAGGTGCACAAAATTCATTTACAGGACTGTGCAGGACACTATACTGCCCGGCATAAGCTATAATGCCGTTATCCAACATTTGGACAATTTTGATTTTTTGATGCCGTTTTAATCACAACATTATTCTACATCAATTTTTATTAGCAAATCTTCTTAAGCTTTTATGGTTTTTAAGAAGCAAATAACTTACAGTTATCAGAGAGTAGCATTTGTGTATTATTTCTTGGGTTTTTTAATCAAAACTAGGAAAATTTTATAGGTAGATAGTGGCATTCTAGCTTAAGCAGTATACATAACCCTGCAATACACTACAGGACCAAAAATTTATTGTTAATTCCTGAAGAACAATGCACAAATTTCATTCCACTTAACACCTAGTAGTACTGCCTAGAGCGAGGGGCTCATCAATATGTTAGGACCTATACAATATTTTGACACTTTTAATGACCACTTGGTACTGATAAACAGCGGCGTAGCGTGCCTGAAAGGGCGGGGGGGGCGACAGCTAAAAAGGGCGCCTCTGAAAACAAGCGGATGAAAAATCTTGTGGCAAAAAAAAACAAAAAGGTCAAAAAGGCACCTCTCACAAATCTTGCAACCAAAAAAAAAACAAAAAAAAAAAAGGTCATCATGTGTGAGAGGGCGGCCGATAAGTCACAAGGGCGCCTCGACCACCTATGGGGCGCCACTACCCTCGGGGCGGGGGGGGCGACGAACCCCCCGCGCCCCCCCCACGCTACGCCGCTGCTGATAAGAATCAGGACCTGGCAGAACCTTTAAGGACTAACAGGGTTAACAAAAATATGGTTTACCTAGCTAAGCCCCTTTACAAAGTTTTTGCTATTGATCAGCAACAGGCCCAGAGGTATTTTTTGGAGAAATATTTTTTGGAGAAATATTCACTTTTTTGTCAGTAGCGGCATGTGGTAAAACATGGCACATCAGTTGAATGGAAAAAACCAAGGACCATAAACCGACAGTCCTTGGTAAAAACAAGATATTGTTGGCAAAAATTTTCAGTTATCATGTCATTTGTACAGTATAAAACCTCATAAATTAAATGTTTTGTCAATACATTATACAGTTTTTTCTTTCAACTGATGTACAGTGTTCTACAACATTGCTATGTTTAAAAGGAAATAACATGTGTACCTACTGAGATGTGTATATTGCTCAACTTCACCTAACTAGCAGCAGTACTACCTTTTTGTCCCTTATTATTTTGGTATAATTAAAATGTCAGTTTTTATCCTGTTGAAGCAATTTGTAGTTATCAGTTTTTTAACTTATTGCTTCATCTAAATGTTGCCTATAGGTTTGATTTTATGAGGTATATTTTAGTGCTCCAAAGATTTCATCTCAGGATACATGTTACATTTATCATTTAAAGATAAAAAATAATTTATTGATTTATAATACTAGAAATTCTCTAAGTGGATAAAGACTATAAGTATGTATAGTAAGGACACTCATCGTAAAGGCAAGCTTTATAGGAAGCGAAGCTAACATCAGGCTTTCTATTTTTTGGTTATTATTTTTGACATGTTTTTCTCGGTTTCGCATTGGCTGTTCTGTTTTATTTTGAAGATGTTGTTTTTACACAGTATGAAGGTACCTAAACTATATATATTTATGTAATTAGAATTAAAAAGTTATGCTGCAAACTATCTTGAAACTGTATCGTTATTAAATAGATCTTTAGACTGTGTTAAAACCACATTTTTAAAATAACAACGAGCCGCCAATGCGAAACCGAGGAAAACATGTCATAAATTATAACCAAAAAATAGAAAATCAGAGTTAGGCTTCGCTACCTGTAAAGCTTGCTGGACGATGAGTGACATTAATGTATAGTCTTCGGTTCGGTTCAGGCATCTGTACACATTTTTAGAATTTTTTAGTTATATCACTCATAATAGCAAAAAAATAACAAACCTGTATTAATAATGTATACAGGGGGGGTTATTGATTAGAAGCAATAAGGAATTGGTTACCATAAACATCAGGATAACAAATCCTGAATTTGATAAATGAAACGTAAGAAGAGCGTACCATGGGGGCAAAAAATCTAGGACATAGGTATTTTACCTTTCTAAGAAATGTCCTAGTATTTTTTACCCAACTACAATCCCTTTTTACTTCTAAGCATCATTTTGTTTTTATTAAGTGACACTAGCTTCTAAAAAATTTAAAAAAATATAATAATATATTACATTTTAATAATATATATAAAAAATATAAATATATCTTAAAAAAAACTGAGCTAGAGCAAAATCTCCATTGTGCAAAAAACTGAAATTGATAAAATTGAGAAAACAAAAACTTAGAACATTATAAATAAATTATTGGGCAGGCAAAGAAAACAAAATCAAACTAAGAATAGATTCTGAAACTATTAAAGACACACACAAACACTAACAGCTGCAAACCAACTGAATACTAATTTTTGTACAATAGCAGATTCCGATACAAAAAATTGTAACAGTAACTCGATCGATTTGCACAAAACAAAAAAAATCAGAGTTTAACTAAGTAGTTTTCTTTTTCTACCAACATCAACCAGCAAATGTTCCTCGATTTCAATGCTTGTACCTGCAGTTGGCTCTTGAGGATCAACTTCTATTGGTTTCACTGATAGGTTTTGATTTGGCACAGATGGATTCTTTAGTATTCTTTTGGAAGTACATAAGCCTGTAATAAAAAAACATATATAAGGAACTTTTTTAAAAAAAGATAGTTTCTACAGTGTAAATTTTGTACTCTAGTACATATGGAATTCACAAAAAAACATGAGCTTTTAGAAATGCTCCAAGTATTATTTTGTTATGACATTTTTGTCAAAATTACAGTAGGTGTCCTAAATTAAGTTGGCACTATTGACAACTTCACTATTATTGGAGTCAAATTAGTACACTAGTAGCATTGTTTGAGCTAATTAAAATAGTCAAAACAGAAAAACCAAATTGCACATTTACAGAAAAAAAAAAATATGTTTCATGTTTAATTTTTGTGGTTGTAGAGGTTTCTTCATAGACAAGGGGTGATCAGCTGCCCATAGTAGGTCTACAGGACTCCATAGGACACTACAATACACTATAGGATCAAGAATTAATTAAAGTCGTGTAGGATGGTGTACAAATTTGGTTCAGCTGATAACCCCTTGTTCATATACATTAAGTAATCTCTGGGGAGGGAAGGGTTACCTTTGTGTCATAGTCTTGGCCATAGGTAGTTACACGTTACACATTTCCAACCTATTTCTTTATCAAAAAATCGGAAAAATGGTATGTTGTTGAGTTGTTTTTATCAGAACATTTTTTTTGTCAACATAAAGTCAGCATCTTTTAATAAAGAGGCAGTGACAGTTTTACCTTTAATTTTATACCTACACGACATATTTAATTTTTAATATATTTGTGGTTAGGAAATATGCTTGGGAATAGGCTCGGAAATAGGTATGTTTATATCATGTCAGTCACAAAAGTGTAACTGCCTATGGCAAGGACTATACACAAGGGCGTTAAAAAATACTGAATTTTAGCATTACATAATTAAATAATGTGGCCCTAAATAGATTTTAAAAAATTTAAAAAATTATATTTACCTACCAATTTATCTTGAAAAGGAATTTCGAAATCTGTTCTGTAGAAATGCTTTCGTGGGGTCCATATTGTCTTTTCCACAACGCTTTAGCCACTCTTGTAAAATAGTCTGGGAAACAGTCATTGGAAGGTTCATTTAAATTTAAATAAAGAATAAACCTAGTACTTCTCAGTTCGAATAGTTGGATTATCATCCAGAAACCGCACAGGATGCGCCTGGAATTTTGCGATTTCGAAAAATGTTGAAAATAACGAAAATCTCAATACAAAATCAAGATTCCACAAATTTTTTTCACTTATATAAAACAAAAAAATGCAAAATGCACGGAAAAACTAACCTCACTTTGGACTCGCGAAAAAAATCAATAAGTTCAGTTGTCCTTTTTCATTTAATGTGAATAGAAAAGGAAAGACCACCCTATCAAACAGATCAAGAGGCTTTTGAGAAGGATAAGTAGGTTCATAGAAGGATGGCTCAACACCTTGAGGATTTTGTGACGTAGCGAAATTTGGAATATATGGTGCTTATGGAAGTGGACCGTCCTGTTCTCTGTGTATAGTCCTTGGGAATGACTGACACCCCCCAGTGCAGAGCAAGCAGAGGCTTCCTGGGTGACCAGAAAGTGTTTAAACACCTTGATGTGATATATTATTTATTCTGTAGCATATTTTTTTGAATTGTAAAAGTGCTCTAGCATGTTGCAATAATTTAAGTATTTTATTTTGATGTTACGTACTATATATATAAACTTAATTGTTGATTATTTCTGATTCCTAAAATACTGTTGTATAACAAAAGAACTTAATAGTCATTTTTCAGGGGCCATCAAATAAAATTTTTAAAAACTGAGTGTTTAAAATATACATTCACTTTTTATTTTGCATTTTTAAATACATATTAAAAGTTTTAAAATTATATACATAAATTAGTAATTATAATAAAACTGGTACACATATTGATGAAGATTCATATGTGAGTGGGACTTGCAGCCCTTCCGCTGCGACCGCCAGTGGGTCTATATTGTGGCTCGGTACCTACACATATTAGGTATAGCTCTGTTGGCAGGTGGGATATTTATTGGGTGCTTCTGTATTAAACATGATCTTCACAGTATATGTGGTTAGTAATCTGTCATGATCTTGCTCATAGAAAAAAGAATATTTATTTTTGGCTTGCTAGGTAGACTGCTCCCATTGCAAAAATTTCCATGTCTGGAGAATTCCATCATCTCAGCCACCGCTGGTGTTTTAAAAATTTCGGAGCATCCTATTTAACACTAAAATTCAAGTACACAAGTTGAATGTTATGCTTTTGAGAAAAATCAACCAAAGTAAAAAAAAAACACTTTAAAATAATTGGAAATTTTGACGTTAACCCAGAGCTAAATACGCTACCCTGCCGTTCGAGCGCGGGTCAAGTTAGCCTAGGGTTCACCCTCGAGTTTGCATTTCCCCTTGGATGGATCAGGGCTATCAAAATGGACGGGCCACGATCCTCCACTTTGTTGACGTCACATCCGGGGCTGATTTTTTTTTGATGGTCACGTTACGACACAGCTGATTGTCTTTAAAATTTTGAAGTTGGAATGACGGTTCATGGATATTTGATTTTTTGTTAAATAAAGCCGTTTTTGAGATTGTTTTTACTTTATTCTGGCAGAACAATTTTTTTTAAATGTATAGTAAGCCCTAATTTTTCATAGCCGCTTCATTAGCTCACACAAAAATTAAGTTTAAAGCAGAAGCGAATGTGACAATCACATATGACAAAGTCAAATACATGTCAAATATAACAGTTGGCATGTGGTACATGGCGGGTAATTTGAATTCAAAATAGGGAATGCTAAATCTTGAAGATTTTAACCTTTTAATCATGTTGCTTCCTTACAAACCTTTGGTGGAATATCGGGATAGTGTCTGAGAATTTTGAAAATATCATAAAAAACGTCTGACCTACCATAAGACTCAATGTAAAATTCGGCCCCGGGAGAACAGCTGATTTTTTCAGGGTCGTGGCCTCTATTTTTGTGTTGGCCTTGGATGGATAAACACTTTTGACAACTTTAACCCAGGGCTATATCTAACTCGAGGGGTAACCCTCCATTAAACCGGCCCTAAATCCAAGATGGTGGGGATAGCCGGCTCCGACCGAAAAGTCGAAAACTTAAATTTGTTTTTAGGACTTTGATATCAACAACATATGTCAAAATCGCGACTACACCACCTTTTGCAAGCTAAAATTCTAAAATGACTGGACTACATGACAAAAAGAGAATTTCTCGATAGCTCAAGAGGACTGTATAAAGCTTGCGGAAGAAAGCACTGCACAACATAATTTAAAGGAAACTGTCGCGTCTTAAATTATCTATCCACGGAATGCGGTAAAGTAATTATTTTACCGCACGCGAGTAGGTGAATGCATTTAAAGGGGTAATCACGGTGGAAACGCCGAAGTGTAGTCTTCTCTGGGGCCCCAGATGTTCTTCTTTGCTGCCACCACATCCACCATACTACTTGTAGGAAGAAGTTTATGTTAAATATGTCACAAATTGGAGAAAATGTTATTGATAAAAATTGAAATGTTTGGAGAAAAGCGACGTGATTTCTTTCGCCATTAGTTCGTTCTCAATTGGTCTCGCGCGCGTGCGCTTAAAGTATACCCCTATGAGCAGGCATACAAGGTGTGTTTATTGAACATTAGAAAATTTACGAAAAATTAGCATGCGCGCTAATAAATATTGATGATTGTGGTGTTGATGATGCTAATGATGATTATTATGATGATAATTATGGTGATGGTTGTAAGAATACTGATGATGGTGATAACGATGATGCAGTATTTATGATAATCTGAGTATTTATTTGCAAGATGGTGTATAATACACTCTTTTATTTAAAAAAGAAACTACTACTGTGTCGGTCTAGAACGTTTTTCTACATTGTCCGACGCCTACTCTCCACCTTCTTCCATCCTGACAATCATGTTCTGTCAGGTTTTTTGACTTTGATCTTTGGATTGACTGTTGTCTCCCTCTTTTTCTGACCCCTATTGGTTGCCATTCTAGGACCGACTTTTGTAATGTTCTGTCGGTCATCCGTTGGACATGGCCGTACCATATCAGTTGTCTTTTAGTGATGTCATCCGTTATGCTTCCCTTGTGTCCCATTATTTCTAATTTTAATTTTAGATTTTTACTCCTTGTGTAGTTCTTTTATCGCTTGTATGTATGTGTGATTCATATTAGTTTGCTCTAACACTGTCCATAATTTTTCTACTGAAACGGTATCATATGCTTCTTGTACGCCCACAAAGGTAACATGAGTCTCTATATTTCTCGCACTCCTTGTCTCAATTACTTAAAAAACATTATCACTACAAGTTCTGCCTGCACGAAACCCACTTTGCTCTTCTTCTTCTTGTTCATGAAAATCATTCTCTATTAGATCTCTAAGAATCCTACCGTACGATCTATTTAGAGTACTGGTTACTGAAATTCCTCTGTGATTGTTGCAATCCAGCTTGTTTCCTTTTTTATGTATTGAGGATATGAATACAAACATCAGGTACTGGATGTCTGTTTATGCATTGATTGATAATATATGTGAGATTTTCTAGTAGTTTCTCTGATTCATATTTAAGCATTTCAGCGTATATTCCCCCAGTTCCGCTAGCTTTTCCGGATTTAAGCTTTTTAGTACAATTTTTATCATTTCTTTTTCGATAATAACTTTCTCTCCATGTACTTCTATGTCTCTCCTCGGAAAGGCTGACAGATATTAAGGTCTTGTTTTCTGCAGCAGTCCCTTGTAGTGTTCTGTCCATTGTTCTGATTTGATGATCTGAATGTTTACTTTTTCTTTATTTGGATGTTTTTTAATGTAGAAATGAATTACCATACTTCAGAACTCTGCCTACCTCCTACGTGTGTATTTATATTGTGGCATTTGCGCAAGAACATTTCATTTTTTTTGTGCGTATCACGTATTAAAAAATATACTTTTATCAGTAAAGGTCATCACAAAGAAAGCATAACATTATATACTTATGTTTTTTTATTTCTTATATTAGCTCACACTACTACTATAAGTAGTGTGAGCTATGGTGATCGTAATTTTTTCGAGAAAAAAAAAGTTGCTCCGATTTCAAAAATTTTTATATATCTTTGCGTTTCAGATGATTTTGAAACTTTTTTGTTTTGCTGTCTGTCTGTCTGTCTGTCTGTCTGTCTGTCTGTATGTCTGTCTGTATGTCTGTCTGTAACGACCAACCCGCATAACTCAAAAACCGCTTGTCCGATTTAAATGAAATTTGGTACCTAAGTTGGGTCTTGGGCCGTGATGGTCCCATTTAAAAATGAACAAAATCCACCGAACGCAAGCTACATAAAAGGGTGGGGGTAGATGTCAAAAATTAGAGTTTAAGTGAAAATATGGCGTGTGTGATATCAAACGAAAGGTAATTGAGTCTGGAGTTAAACAAAATACATTTTAGTTTTTTTTAAAAGGGTTCGGTTCGGTTCGGTTCGGTTCGGTCAAAACATGGCTTGTGTGGTATCAAACGAAAGGTAATTGAGTCTGGAGTTGAATAAAATATATTTCAGTTTTTGATTATATTAGCTCACACTATAACTATAGTACCTAGTGTGAGCTTAGGTGCCCATAGATTGGCAGAGTATTTTTATTCGGTAACTTCAGAAATGTAAAAATATTTTTTATTGTTGTCTTTTATAAGTTTGAATAATAAATCTCAAAAATTTTGATTACACCAGTGTTTACTAGTTGAATGTTAATTTTTGCATAATTTTTGTGCAATAATTATAAAAATTAGAAATATTTTAAAACTTGCGCTTTCTAAAAAGAAAAAAAAATCTTACCATTTATGGATATGCCTACAGCAAATACTGCAACAGTTGCTAAAATCTGAGCAATTGTATTCGGTATTTTAGCCCAAACTTTTGTTAACTGAGGGTCATACTTCTCTGCCCACCTCACCGACATAGGATCATAAAATTTAGGGTTACGATTATTTACAACTTTACTTTTTATTTCGTCTTTTGAATCACTTTTTGTTCCTTTTTCTGTTTTGCCCATATTCGATTATTATTTTTAATTATATTATTAATAAAAAACTAAACATCCTCGAAGTCACAAAAATCAGACGTGTCCACCACCGCATACAAAAATTGTATAAAAAATCATTTTTGTTTTAAGTAAATTTATTTCGCTAATTACGAGATTGATAAAATGCAGATTTAAGTATTGTACATTTTGAAGTATCCATTGTATTTTGCATGATAACATATTATCATAAGAGCTTTTTAACAAGGAAAAATGTCCGCTGTAAGGGTGATCTCATAATTTGTAATATTTAAGTTTTAAAAAACAATATTCTTGCTCTCCGGGGGGCAACACTTACGGCTCTAGATATAAAATCAAAACTAGGACAGTTCATAAGCACGACGAAAAAAGGGGTGATGCTTTTTTACTGCCTTTATTTGAATTTTACGCCTAAAAATAAAAACGTAATTTTTGTATTATCTTTTACTTCCATCCATTACCTATGTTATAAAACTGTTATAAAAACTCTTTATAAATATTTCTTGGCAGGAGTTGTATTAAGAAGTTTTATAATGTATTTGTTGTATCTCTCCAACTCTTTTTAAAATATATATCGCAGTAGCTCGGGCCTTCCCCGAAGCTAAGCTTTTTTTAGATATTTTTCACATATTACATAAATACAAACATAAAATAGCATAAAATACGGCCTCATTGGGTCTTGGGCCCCCCAAAACTGTCTCGGGCTGACCCCGAAACTTTTTTCTATATACGCCACTGAGAAGAACAATGGGAATATCTAGAACAAATCATATAAGAAATGAGATTATAAAAGAAAGAATGGGAATCCAGAGAAGCATAACGGATGATATCACTAAAAGACAACTGATATAGTACGGCCATACACAACGGTTGAACGAAGGAAGATTACTAAAGCAAGTCCTAGAATGGCAACCAATGGCGCGCAGAAAAATATTGCGTCCTAAACAAGGAATGGCAACACTTAATCCAAATAATCTTTGGATTAACTGTTCAAGTAAAAAAAACCTGACAGAAGATCGAAGGAGGTGTAGAATAGGCGTCGGACAACGTAGAAAAACGTTTTAAACCGATATTTAACCTACCTAAAACTCTACTTCGGAATGAGCTACGAATCTCAAACTTTGCACAGTCGTAGATCTCCAACAACCCCTTCAAGTTTTATGGAATTCCATAAAGTAGTAAAGTAGTTACGAAATTTCAAAAAACGTCGAAATTGCCACACACACACTCACTCACTCATGTATAGATTATCAATATTCCACTGTACTTCCAGACATGCTACAAAGCTGAAATTTGGCAGACTGATAGAAATTATGACCAAACCCCTGGAAAAAATCAAAAGCCCCAAAATTTTAATTTACTCCCCTCCCATATATATTTAAAGTTATGTAAAAGTAGCATCGCCCACTTCCAGAAATGCTAGAGAGTTGAGCTTTGGCAGACTGATAGGAACTATGATAAGACTATAGTAAAAATTAAAAAACCCCAAAATTTTAATTTACTCCCCTCCCCTATACATTTAAAGTTATGTAAAAGTAGCATTGCTCACTTCCAGAAATGCTAGAGAGTTGAGATTTGGCATACTCATAGGAACTATGATAAAACTATAGGAAAAAATTATAACACCCCAAAATTCTAATTTACTTCCCTGCCCTATTAATGTAAAGTTAAGTAAAAGTAACATTGCCTACTTCCAGACATGCAAGAGAGCTAAGCTTGGGAAGACCGATAGTAACTATAATAAAATAAAATTTCGGACTTCCATCTTTGTTTATTTTAAAACACGACGTTTCGCTTAGTAAGTATCTCTAACCGTTATCAAGTGTAAACGAAAATTTAAAAACACGACAATTTTAATTTATTTCCCTCCCCTATACATGTAAAGTTATGTAAAAGTAACATTGTGCACTTTCAGAAACGCTAGAGAGCTGAGCTTTGGAAGGCTGATAGGAACTACCATAAAACCATGGAAAAAAATTGAAAAACCTCAAAAAATTAAGTAAGGCATTGCAAAAGTTTTGAACAATATTCGGCATATTTTACTACTTTAAAAATTAAGTATTATCCAATTCCTTTAAAAAATACGCGAAAATGGCATTTCGTAAAAAGAATTGAGATAAAAATAAAGCCAAGTTCTCCAATACAAATTTCAAAATGAAAGGTTCTTACTAGTTTGGAAATATTTTTCTAAACTTGGCTATTACGGCTGTAAATGACTCTTAGGCACAGTGCTAAATTGAACATAAAGAAGTTTGGCTGTAATAGCAAAGTTTAAAAAAACATTTCCAAACTAGTAAGAACCTTTCATTTTAAAATTTGTATTGGAGAACTTGGCTTTACTTTTATCTCAATTCTTTTTACGGAATGCCATTTTCGCGTACTTGGCTTTTTTTTTACATGAAATGTTTTTGTTATGATACATAATATTCCCATATATGCATAGTAGTAGTACGAGTATAAAGTATTTATAATTATTTTATAGCAATTGTTATAAAACTAAAATCTTTAAAAATATATTGGGGTTGGCATTAACATGTTATTACAACTACATAAACCCATTTTGATAAAATTTATAAAGGTGCAGTCCTCTCTTGGAAGTAGTGGTGCACCCAGGAATAGGTCTTGAAGGACCCGAAATCTCGAATGCAGTGACGTGCTCAAATTTTTTGGAAATATTAACCCCTGGGTGCGCCCATGATTGATAGGTCTAGCGGGTGCTGGTTGTTGGTAAGTATATATGACCACTTTTTGATATCTGATTTAAAAACAACTCGTTCTGTTAATTCTGCAAAACCAAAAATTAAATGTTCAACAATTCTATATCTCAAACAATATTTGGGTTATACTTTTAAAAAGTGTGGAATTACCCTATTGGAATTGAAAAAAAAATTATGCTTTTTAATTAAATTAATTTACTATATTGATTAACTTACCTAAAATTTGGCAATATCATAGATTCAAAGTCCAATTTTTTGTCATAAAAGATAAAATTACTGTCGAACTTACACGTAGCTATGAAGTGCATAGTGTAAATAGTTTTTAATTTAATAAATTCTTGATTAATTTATTTTTATAAACTTTTTAGACTACTGATTACCCTCCAAAATATTTTTAGTGCATTGTTGTTCTTAGAAAAAGGAAAAAGGAAACATACTATGTTTTTAGTACACGTGTGCTTATTTTTTTTATAATATCTATACAGGGTGTCCCAAATGCGCTGTTTTGGGGGGTTTCGGGTATTTTCTGAAAAGATAGGAAAAAACTGACCGCACCTTTTGCGAGATTCGCGGCCAAAACCGCGAACATCTTACGGCGCAGGCATTTAGCGCGCCGGACTCTACCGCGAAATTGCTTACACCGCTAGGACTTTAGCGCGCACTAAGCTACATCCGCGCGGAAATAACCGCGTAATACCAAAACCACGCAGTGCAATACCGCGCAAGCTCAAAACCGCGCAATATACCAAATTGCCGCAACATTAAAAACATATTCTCCTGACCTTTTTGCCGGGATCCTAGAGAATGTATAACCTAGCCGTTGTCAATTGAGCCCCAACGTATCCTACCCGTGTCAGTAAAGACATGTATTCTTCATTGGTTAGGTTAAGTTGGCCTCCAATTGACAACGGGTAGGTTTCACACTTTCTAGGATCCCGGGAAAGAAATCGGGAGAGTATATTTTAAATAAAATATGTTAGGATTAGATCCTGTTACGGCTTGCGCGGTTTTGCATTTGCGCTGTTAAACATTGCGCGGTCCAGGTCTTGTGCTAAGATGCCCGAGTTCGTGCCTAGCGCGGTAATATCCTAGCGCTGCCGCTGCAAGCATTCTCGCGGTTTTGGCCGGGAATCCCTCTGCGTGCGAGCTCAAATTTTAAGAGAAGCTTAAAGCACGGATCACCTAACAAAGTGATCCGTGGTTTGGTGAACCGTGGTCAAAACCGCATCTTGATATAGGGATCTGCTTTTAAGCTACGGGGTGTTTCTGAAAAGTTTGCATTTTGGGAAGGGGTCTATAACTTTCTTATTTATGGAAATTTACACGTAGCTATAAATTGCATACTGTAAGTACTTCTTTATTCCCAATTTAGGCCAACTACCTTATAGATAGCTGTTTTACACTATATATCTGCTACTGTGAACCTTCCAAAATATTTTTTTGGTGCATGTTTACACATATACTTTTGCATTGTTGTTTTTATAAGAGGGAAAAAGGGCAATAATATAATATCTGTACAGGGTGTCTCAAATGCGCTGTTTTGGGGGGTTTTTGGTATTTTCAGGGGAGATAGGAAAAAACTGACCCCTTTGCAACGCTTAAAAAAAAGGAGAAGCTTAAATGTCAAAATCGCATCTTGATATATAGCGATCTGTTTGTAAGCTACGGGGTGTTTTTAAAAGTCTGCATTTTGGGAGGGGATCTATAACTTTTTTATTTGAGAAAATTCTGTTACACGTAGCTATAAAGTGCATACTGTAAGTACTTCTTTAATTTAATAAATTGTTGATTAATTTATTTTTGGTAGTGAGAACTCTCCAAAATATTTTTTTTATGGATGTGTACATATATACTTTTGCATTTTTGTCCTTATAAGAGGGCAAAAAATTCAATATACTATGTTTTTAGTACACGTGTACTTATTTTTTTTTTATAATATCTGTATGTACTTACCTAGTTTGTTGTTGTTAGTAGGGGAGAGAAGGGCATAAGGAAAATTAAAAAACACGCACACAGAAAAACCAAATACTTACTTAGGTAAAAGAACTTATAACGGATGTTCTAATTCAAAAATCACGAGTGTGTAACATAAGTTGTATGATCAATTTTTGCAAGGCAGACATAGCCAATTGCCTGCATCAAGACGCATTTTTCTATCTAGCATACGTGATCGCAATCGACTAATGCCGAGCGTTGGTTCGGTTCGGGGCCCTCTTGAAATAAACATTGACACAAAAGAACAACTTGAAAGAGCAATCGGCGAACTGGAAAAAACCATCATAGCCAGCTATGTGGAGGCCTGCCCCTTAAAACCCTTGCCGACTCGACGTGTCCCCTGGTGGAACAGCCAGCTAGACAAGCTACGCCGGAAAACCAGGAGGACCCTTAACAGAGCGATGAGGGAGGGTGGGGAGGCCACCTGGGAATAGTACAGAGAAGCCAGAAGAGAGTTTAAGACAGAGGTAAGAAGAAGTAAAAAGGAAAGCTGGAGGACTTACTGTGGGGAGATCAATTCTCTCCCAGGGACCTCCAGACTTCTCAAAATACTGAGTAGTGATTCGAGACAAACACTCACGTCTCTTAAAAAACCTGATGGAAACTGGACCGCCTCCGGTGAGGAGTCTGCGACATCTCCTTGAGGTTCATTTCCCAGGGGAGGAGAGCGACCACGAAACGCAACCCATCGCCGGACCACAGTTTAGGGTTGAACCCGACTGGGAACTGGCAGATAAAGTCGTTACGGACGCCACCATAACCTGGGCGATCAACGAGTTCAGCCCATACAAGTCACCAGGGCCGGACGGGCGGTTTCCGGCGCTATTGCAGAAAGGGCTCGAGGTTCTCCTTCCGTACATGAGAGGAATCTTTAGAGCGAGCATAGCGTTGGGCTATGCACCTCCAACATGGAGAAAGGCAACTGTAGTCTTTATCCCGAAGATGGGGAGAAGAGACTACACAGCAGCCAAATCCTACCGGCCCATAAGTCTGACATCTTTTATGATGAAGGCAATGGAGAAGATGATTAACCGACACCTCCTAGGAGGAGTCTTGGCAAACAACCCATTCCACAGAAATCAGCATGCCTACATGGAGGGCAAGTCAACTGACTCGGCCATACATGCAGTAGTGCATAAGGCAGAGAAGGCTCTTCAATTCAAGCAATACGCACTTGCGGTGTTCTTTGACATAGAAGGGGCTTTCGACAAGGCCAAAGTGCAGATGATAACATCCGCCCTTCAAGAGAGGGGGGCAGAAACCCCCATTATTGAATGGGTAAGATCTGCACTAAATCAACGAGCAATACAAGCTACATTGGGGGAGTCAACGGTCAGGATTAGGGTCACGGGAGGGTGCCCACAAGGCAGTTGCCTGTCGCCCCACCTGTGGTGCCTGATTATGGACACCCTACTGAAACGCTTGTCAGAGAACGGATTCGACGCCTATGCCTATGCAGATGATGGCGTGGTGGAAGTGGTTGGTCGCTTCCTTAACGTTGTCTGCAGTAGAATGCAAATGGCTGTTCGCATCATAGAAGACTGGTGCCAAGAAAATGGACTCTCTGTTAACCCAGGTAAAACAGAGATGAAACTGTTCACCAGAAAGAGAAAAATCGAAGGTTTTAGAGCACCCGTGATGTACGGAAGACCCCTAGCTTTAGTACCAAAGCTGAAGTACCTGGGTGTCATTCTTGATAGCGGACTCACCTGGACGCCACATGTTACCAATATGATCGTAAGGGTCCAGGCAACAATGTGGCAGCTACGACGGGTAGTCGGCAGGACCTGGGGACTATCCCCCAGGACCCTCCACTGGATGTACACGGCAATACTGAGACCGCGTATCCAATACGGATCCATAGTCTGGTGGCCGGCAGTGGAGAAAACGACCACATCCCTAAAACTCAGAAGCCTACAGGGGCTGATGTGTAGAGGGATAACCGGAGCTATGAGAACTACCCCGATCCTGGCCCTAGAGATAATTCTGGGACTACCATCGCTACCAACTTGGATCAAGAGGGAGGCGATGGGGACCTACCTACGTCTAAGGGACACGGGTCAGTGGAGAGGAAGAGGGGAAACAGCTGGTCATCTAGCTATAGAAGAGCTGACAATTAGAGAAATCCCCCTCACGTCAATGACGGTCAGCAGAGCACACGCACCTTGAAGGCTCGAGAAGAGGTACAAAATCCACATCCCAGACAGGGAAGCGTGGCAGAGAGACGAAATGATGTTTGAGGAGGGCGCTTTAGTTTGCTACACTGATGGATCCAAACTATCAGAGAGGCAAACCACAGGAGCGGGAGTATACGTGGAAAAACTAGAAGTTCAGAAGAGCTACTCGCTCGGTGAGCACGCTACTGTTTTTCAAGCAGAAGTCTACGCCATAATAATGGCGGCAACCCTAGAAGAGGTTCGGAACAGCGAAGAGGAGCTTATATATATATGCTCTGACAGTCAAGCCACCCTGAAGGCGCTAAACGCACCCAAGATTGCTGACGGCTTGGTGGAAGAATGCGCAGAGGCGCTGGAGACCCTAAGCGATGGCAAACGGGTGACGCTGGTTTGGGTTCCGGGACATACGGGGGTACCAGGCAACGAGAAAGCGCACGAACTCGCACGACTCGGGTCAGGAACCGCCTATGTAGGACCGGAGCCACTTTTGGGCGTGACAAAAAGACAAGTGCAAAGCGGACTCAACAAATGGGCCCAGGACGCGCTATTAAACGCCTGGGAAACAGGGACGGGTTGCAGACAGACCGTCCAAAAGCGACCAGAATTAGATGGATGCTGGGACGGACACGAAAAGACCTCGGACTGCTGATAGGTACTCTAACCGGACATAACCGGTTGAGGAAGCACATGACACGTATAGGAGTCGAGAATGACCCTACCTGCCCAGCCTGTGGACAGGAAGAAGAGACATCAAGACACCTCGTGGCAGAATGCGAGGCCTACGCAAGGATGAGACAACAGGCACTCGGAGCGCCAACTCTGAGCGAGGAAGAACTGCACATGCTCAAATGGGCAGACTTACTGGACTTCACAGAACACCAAAGGGAAGAAATGCAAACTACGTGTTAAACCGTTGGTAACACGAGAATAACCTTAACACGGTCCAGAAAGAGAGAAGACTATAGCTCTCTGTCTAGATCAAACATGTCGGGACACAGCTGATTTTTGTCAAAATAAATCAGCTGATATCACAGAACACCAGCTGAGCTGATATTTGTTAAAATAAATCTGCTGGTCAGTGAAAATCAGCTGTTGATGGGAAAAACGTTTGTTTTTGTTAAAATGTATTTTTTCAGAACCATCCCATTTAAATCATGGCATACTTTTTCCATTAAATTTGCACAAAAATATCGTCAAATAGTAAAACTTTGTGGACAATAATTTTTTTACAAAATTTATGGAAAATACCAAAACTTTATAGGAAATGGTTCTGAAAAAATACATTTTAAACAAAAACAAACTTTTTGTACCATCATCAGCTGATATTCAATGAACAGTATTATATTAATATTTAAAAATTAATTAATAAACATATTATAGTACTTACCAGCTTTTTTACTGCTAAAGATACATTTATATGAACTGTGATATTGTTATTTCAGTGTTGAGCAGATAGTAAACTAAAACACTTTCCGTGATAGACACAGTTTATTGAACTTAAACACTTTTCCGGATAGACAGTTCGCTCAATTAAAACCCTTCCCAGGACAGATCCTGCGCCGAGGGGCTGATCAATGCGCTTCGGACTAATAAAAATCAGTAAAAATTAGGTCCTGGCAGGACCTTTGGTTTGGTATTATTCGTTAGTCATTTTTGTCTTTTTTTAATCACTTTATACCTAAATAAGACCAAGAAGGACTTACAGGACCAACAAAAATATGGATTATGTAAAGAACTGTACACAATTTTTGCTATTGATCAGCCTTTCTCCCTGCAATGAATTGCAAGACAAGCAGTGATAGAACCACCATACAGCAAGACCTTCTGCAGGGCAGAGGTGCTCCCACCAACTAAACCTTTTTAATTTCGCTGAAATCATTTTTTACTTTCACTGTGTGTGTGTGTGATCACTCCAGCCCTTCGGGCTCTCTATGGAGCATACGCCTCTCAGCAACCCTGTGCCTTGCTGCATTGTAGTTCTGCCACTGTTTATTTACATATTTATTTAATACACATTATACAGGGTGTTTCATAATTCAATAACATAATTTTAGTGTTGAATTCCTTAAGTGGTTTCAAGGCAAAATTTTTATATAACCTTAAACGCCTTGTTTTAAAGTTTCTTTTATTTAGTTTTTTATAGCTCTTGTACTTTTCGAGATATTTAGTTCAAATTTGGCATATTAAGCAATAGGCACTACACTTTTAGACATGCCAAATAATAGTAAACATGTACAGAGTGACCCTTTTTCAGGGGTCATGTCGCCTTTTCCCCCAGAATTTTTTTGTTTTAAGCCACTGGTAGGGAGAAGTAGGGATTTTAAAACAAGAAATAAAATTTGTTTCATTTGCAAACTTTTTTGTTTTTCTGAAATTTTTTTGCATCTTTAACCATTTTAGAGAAAATCGCTGTTGCACCAAAGGCTGCTATCATAAAATAAAAAATGCTCCAGTATGGTATGGCGAGTATATCAAAATAAACAAATTAATTAAAACCTATTTGACATGCCTTAACTTGTAGTGCCTATAAGTAAATATACGAGCCAAATTTGAGCTAAATATCACAAAAACTGTAAAAGCTATATAAAAAAAGTAAATTTAAACACCCTGTATCTCTACTACTAAGTGTTTGTAGACGTTTGTTTATATAAACTTTTTGTCTTGAAATCACTCTAGGAAATTATCTTTAAAAATATTTTATTGAATTTCACAACACCCTATATTTTTTTGTTGTAGTCTGCAGTTTTTTGTAGCGGTTGACAAGAATATGCCTGCTTCCCCCATTAAAAAACAAGCACATTGAATATAATGCAAGGCTAAATCCTCTCCCCCTTGAGCATTACATATTTCAAGAATGTAGTCAAACTCATTAGGTAATATAGGCACACTATATCCCCAAATGTTAAATACAATACAATTGGGAGCTTTCATTGGAGCAATATGAACTCACTATTATATGTAATAAAAATAAGACAAAATGGGCCACTTGTATATACAGTTTGACTTATTGTATCTGATCCTCAGCACAGAAATCAAAAAATATGTTTTTACACAATACACAAGTTAAATTTTATGAATTTATATGATTTTGTGGATGTCCTGATATTGTATAGTTTTGAATTTTACACAATTGGGCTTTATGTTTTGTGTAAAAATATATTTTTTGATTTCGGTTCCGAGGGTCGGATACCATTAGTCAAACTGTAGATAAGATTACTTAACAAAGTAATGTGAACTTTCTATTTTATGCCTAATTTACCCATAACATAATGCACAATGGAAAGATTTAGTGTTTATACTTTATGTCTACAATACTAAGGAAATGGAAACAGAGATATTAAAATTAAGCAATGAGTTTGTTCATTGTACATTAAGTTTTTGGGTAAACCAGGCCTTACTTAGAAAAATGCCATGATAATATAAGTTATGTGAATAATGACCTGTTCTAGTTTAAAGATTTCTGAAGTTTTGACATGTAATAGAATTTGCAGACAAAATAACAACTACCTTTTTCAGATAGAACAGTCACACCCCCCACCATATTCAAAAGTTAAAAAAATATATATTTTTTTTACATGTGTCAACAAGTGAAAAAAAACATTTTTTGACATTACAATTGACATGTAAAAAAAATTATTTAGTTGTTTTCTTTTTTCACAAGCTATAAAATATTGTTTGTAAATAGAATCCTCTTTTGGGGGACCAACAAAAATTTTTATGTTAGAAAGAAAACCTGTCTAAAATAATGAAATAAAAATAAATAAAACAAAAAAAAACTTTGTAAAATTTTTATTTTAAAAGATTTTACAGTAAAAATTGCGAATAATAAATAATTACTACTATCACTACCATAAGAAATTATTATTATTTTTTTACTTCACCAAACCAAACTGTGCACTAAGATTGTTAAAAAATTTAGATTTATTAAAATAAAACTAAGTGAAACTTTATAAAACACCTTAAAAAACATGACTGCTGAAGCTCCAACTGACACCTGTTCAAAAAACATAGCATTACTACCCTGATTACAAATTTAGCTTTGAGATTACATTGTCCGGTAATTATGCAGAATAAAATATTATTTTACAGCTTATGCAGTGTCGCACCCAGGAATATGTCTTGGGGGGGGGGGGGGTGCGAGGCTTCATGATGTCGTATTTCATGCTATTTTTTGTGTTTATTCATGAAATATGTGGAAAATATATTTTAAAAAATCTTAGGTTTGGGGCCCCCCGCCTGGCTGCGCCCATGGCTTATTGCATTACAGATTTCTTGACATTAGCCCAAGATTTACATGGCATTATTGGCAAAACAGTACAAATTACAGGTTAGCTGTTACCACTTGGTTAGTACTATCTGAGGGGAACACAAAGCTGCCTTTGCAAAATTAAAAAACAGTGTTTGTTTTACTTAAAAATAAAACAAATTTTCATTCATTTCCAAACAAAGCATGCAACTTGTTTGTTCTGTCTCTCTTTAAGTAACATCATCTGAGTGAGAGAGAGGACACAAAAGTTGCATGCATGGAAAAGTTGCACAGTCCGAACAGGGTATTAGGCAATAAAAAATGCTATTTATAAAACTCAAGGATACTGTTTCAGTTCCATATTGACACATCTCTTTCTCCCCAGAAAAGAACAGGTATGTTCGGTTCGGCCATGATCAAATTGATACAGTAAAGTTGAGTTTATAGTTGGGGCTGTAAAGCTGGTTTGTCACTATGAAAGTTTCTCTAAAATGCATGCAACCATCTCATTCCAAGTGCCATCATCGGATATAGTGACATGGGTTTGATGCAGTCAGAACAGGGCTTAAGTCAAACTTATTAAGCAGGGAGGCAGGAATTTTAAAGCTATATAGCAATACCAATAACAAACAAAGCCATATTGCCATAAAGTAAGCAGTAAGATGCAACAAAAAATGTATTATCCTACAAACATGGGTCTACACAGTGGCATATATGTCAGGGGCAGCCCCCCCCAAAAGCTAAGTTTTTTCTAATATTTTCCACATATTTCATGAATACAAACATAAAATATGGCCTCATGGGGTACCACCCCCCCCCTACCTATATTTTACAGATCAAAATTTTAATGACCTTTTTATACATTTCGATATTGCAGCGTATTGTTTGAGGTTAGAACAAACCCTAACTAATAAATCACAGCTGCTACCACTCCCAAACAGTTACCTATCTATCTATCACTTAGGTACAGATCAGGTTTACACTAAAAACCAACTACTATCCCCTTGGATTACCTTCTACCACCAAAAAACAAACTACTACCAACTTTTGCTACCTTCTACCAGCAATAAAGTAACTACTTCGACCTTCCCCTAGCTTCTACCAGCAAAAAACCAACTACTACCAAGTTCCCCTAGCTTCTACCACCAAAAAACCAAATACTACAATCATAATCAAAGGAGGTAGTAGTTGGTTTTTTAGTGGTAGAAGATAAGCGTTGGTAGAAGTTGGTTTTTTGGTGGCAGAGACTAGGAGAAGATGGCAGTAGTTGGTTTTTTAGGGGTAGAAGCTCAGCGAAGGTAGTAGTAGTTTGTTTTTTGGGGGTAGAAGTAGGGGAAGGTGGTAGTAGTTGGTTTTTTGGGGATAGAAGCCACAGAAGGTGGTAGTAGTTGGTTTTTTGGTGGTAGAAACTAAGCGAAGGTGGTTTTTGGCATAAAACTGTGTTGCAGCTGAGTGATAGATCACTGTAACTCTTCAGAAATAGTAACAGCTTAGACTGATAAGTTAGAACCTATTTGTTTTTATCATAAACAAGGCGGCCTTACTTAAAATAGAAATTTCCATTGTTCATAGTGGAAAGTATGAAGTAAGCCTAAATAAATGAACTTACCCCTTACCTTACTTTAACGAACAATAAATCCACCTTAAAACTCACTGGTATGGGGTCGTTGAATTGACTGCTTTTTATATGCTGCTCCTTGTTTTTTATACTGCTGCTGCTTCTTTTTTACACTGCTACTGCTTGTTTTTCTCACAAAATTTGCCGATCTAGTACACAATGATTTGATTTTAGATTTTTTTTTCAAAAATCAGATTGAGGGGAACCACCCGACAAAAATGACATTCACCACAGAATAAATTCAGGTGTGTCGCGTGTCTCTCTTTCTGTCTGTTCTGGTGGGCTCTCTCTCTTTCCCACAACAGCAGTCAAACCACAGAACAGGATGACACTGTCAAACGTCATTATGTTTAGTTCCAATTTAGTCCCTTGTCCAGATCGCAAGCGCTGTTCGCGCTGTTATATTCCGTATGTCATTTTCACGGGGGTGCTGGACTTTGTAAAGAGAACAGGAAGGCCCAATGAGTTACCCGACCATCAAACTTGTCAGACCTGCGGGTCAACCCCCCCCCCCCACTACTACTACTACTACTAGTAGTCCAGTAACAAGTATTCAAAAGAAATGAAAATCAACACATCTATCATCTGCTAAACTAATTTTTCTTTTTCCAAGCAGGCTACCCTACACTGAAAAAAAACCGATTTTATTATTAACAAATATTTAGTAAACCTGATTTTTGTTGTGCTCAAAAAAGTATTAAAAGCAAATATCATTAATTATTGGTAACAAACCTTTTTTAAAGTGTTTAGTTATAAATAATATTTCATTTGTTTCTTTAATAATTTGATGTTTTTTTAAATATTAATTGCCTTATATTTACCGTTACCAAAACACCCTTTCTTTTAAGGTAACAGAACGTCTTTGCTATTAATACTTAAAATTTCCCAAATATAAATATACTCTTAATATTGGAAAATATTTCTTTGTGTTTATTATAACAAACATTTTTTGTATAATATTATGGCGTGATTTTGTTATTATAACGGTCTAAATTGGTTTCTATTAATTACCTGGTAAAGTTCACAACAAATTTGGTTACTATTAACAAGCGATATTATCGAGCAATATAACTTTGTACCGTCTCGGCTCGGGCCTTGTCGCGCGTAGATCGTGACGTATCGGTTGACATTTTGTAGGGGAGAGCGGGGCTAGTTGAGCCACTTTTTACATAAATGTAAATAAAAGCATTGCTATATTACTTACAGTTTTACAATTATAATATGTTTAAGGCAAATATTGGTTTTTAAAACTATGCATTCAAACTTAAAAAACACTTTTTTCTAGCACCCTTGCAAGCGGCCCAACTAACCCCACCCACGGAGTAAGTTGGGCCATACGATGGGGCAAGTTGGGCTTGGTTGAATAATTAGGAACTGTATATATGCAACATAAAATAACAGGAAATTCTTAGATTATTTTTATTGATAATAATAAAATACTAAACTTTAACTTTCTTAAAAAACAAACAATATAAAGTAACCTAATTCTTGCTCTAGTCTGAATCGGAATTACGGTTTTAGCAAACATAAGTAAACCCTGCATCAGCACATGTTTAATGGGCCCAAAACTTGTAAGTTAAACATTGTATCCATTTTTCTTTTGGTTTGCTGTTTGAGAATGGTTCCATACAGACTAGACAAAATGTTTCCTCTTCATCATCGCTGTCATCTTTCAGTGTCCTTTTCTAAGTAGTTTTTCTATGCTTCTTTTCCTTGAAGACATTTTCGGTTACAGATTTTTGTTTTTTTTTCTTTTTTTTACTTTTTTCACGTTCCAACTCTTCTTTAACCGGAGTTTCAGTTAGTACAGCTGTTGACCATTTTCTTCGGTTGATATTCTTGATCTTTCTTTCGCCAGCTTTCGGAAAGGCACAAATTTTTAAAATTTCCCTTCCCGATTGGTAATAATAGATCACACAATTTTAAGTCACCGGGTGTTTGCCTCAAATTTGAGTTTAAGGGTCTGTGTGATGTCATAAATAAATAAATGGCGGCTTTTTTACTGTTTTTTCACAATCTTTGGCTTATAACTTCTGCCAATAACTTAGTTTTATAGAAAAACTAATCGTTTTTTGTTTGCAAGAGAACACCAATCAAGATTGTGAAGAAATTAGCTTTATATCTCCAAGACTAACAAAGATACCGCGTGAACAAGTCCACATCTAGGGGGCCTAATTTCCATAAGAGGATAAAAAACAGATAGAATATAGCATATATTAATAAGAGACCGCAATATGTCCGATTCCAGTCGAAAGCATTTCAGCGTTGCCAAAGGTAACTTTGATAAATAACTACAGGCGCAAGTCGTCGCAGTCTTCAATAGGCGGACAATCTAAAACATTTGTTTAGGGCGAGAATTATTACATGACGTGATTTTTAGTCCATCATACGTACGCATGCTGATTTTAACCTTAAAATAAAAAAAAATGTTTTTAGAAAATGTATGGGGTTAGCTGGGCCGGTGGCCCAACGTGCCCCGAATTTTTTGGCTCAACTAGCCCCACACCTACATACAAAATTGAGAGAGTCGGCAACCATGTTTGCGTAAATATTAGCATCGTTATAATTTCAGTAAACTCTGTCTAAATATGTAAAGTTAACTATAAAAAACCGAATGGGGGCATGCACAATCTGTAAAATGTTTTCCGAAATAACAAAATGTTACTTACGAGGTCCAAAAAAAAATGGCTCTGTAATGAAATAGCCCGTATCAAAATAGCGCATATCAAAATAGCGCGCTCATTTGAGCGCGTGTTCAAAATAGCGCGTGATCAAAATAGCGCGTATCATAACGACGCGTGATCAAAATAATGGCGCGTGTTCAAAATAACGCGTATCAAAATAGCGCGTATCAAAACAGCGCGTATCAAAATAGCGCGTGTTCAAAATAGCGCATATCAAAATAGCGCGTATTCAAAATAGCGCGTATCAAAATAGCGCGTGTTTAAAATAGCGTGTGTTCAAAATAGCGCGTCTTAAAATAGCGCGTCTAAAAATGCCGCGTTTTGAAAGATCGCCATTAGAAACGTCGCTGTTACAAAATAGTTCGAGTAAGGGGTCTCTTTCTAACATATTTTTTCAAAAAAAAACTTTCCTGACTTTTTTCCCGGGATCCTGTAGGGTGTAACCAAACCGAACCGAACCGAACCGAACCGAACCGATTCAATCCGCACCGAACTGAAATGAACCGAACCAAACCGAAACATTTTTCAAAAAATTATTTCCCTAAATTAGCTTCCCGATCCTTATTTTGGTAGGTTTCTATTCTGACCTGTGACTTGGTGACATTTTTTTTGGTGGAAAAAGATCAGGGAGTTACTGGAAAAAATGTTTGGGTTCGGTTCGGTTCCGTCCAGTTTGGTTCGGAAAAGAAGCCAGGGAGTTTTTTTTTTTTAATATGTTAGAAAGAGATCCCTTAGTCGAACCTTATGAGTTGTGTTAAGTATAGCAAGCCATCGGTTTATTTAACGGTTAAGTAAGTATAACTTATCTGACCTTGCTCAAACTGTTTAGGTGAATATACCTAAGCAAACCTGATACGCTCTATTTTTACACGCGCTATTTTAATACGCGCTATTTTGATAACGCGCTTTTTTGATACGCGCTATTTTGATACGCGCTATTTTGATACGCGCTATTTTGATACGCGCTATTTTGAACACGCGCTATTTTGATACGCGCTGTTTTGATACGCGCTATTTTGTTACGCGCTATTTCGTTACAGAGCCAAAAAATATAGGTCAAAATCTGTTCCTTGGAAATGCACACATCACAAATTCTCACTGCGGACTAATGCATGATCAATGGCGTCTTTGCCCCGTGGGTGGCGCTGGCATTTGACGTCTAATTGTCGAGTTAATAAGGGCGACGGCTAAAAAGGACGCCCCTCACAAAAAAAAAGGTCATCATGTCGTTCGTTTTCTTTGCCGCCCTCTCAATTTGCCGTTGGCAGCCCTGGGGTACTTAATATAACATAGGGCGCTTCGGCCACCCATGGGGCGTCAGTACCCTCAGGGCGCGGGGGGGGCGAAGACCCCCCCCACGCTACGCCACTGTAGGGGACGTGGCAGAACGTTTACAGGGTGTTGTAATAGGTCGATGTAACCTGTTTGAAAGTCGAAAACAACATGTTCCAAAGCATTTTGTTTAAAACTATAGTTTTGGAATGGAATTTTGTTCGAATGGCATCTTTCTCGAATGGCACTTTTTTCGAAAACATCTTTTTCGAATCACAATTTGTTTGAAAGCATGGTGTTCGAAAGGCATTTTGTTCAAAAAATATTTGTTTGAAAACATTTTCCTTGAACGAAAGACTTGAAAAATGTTTCCCTAACATTTGTCAATTGATTGCAAACCTACTCTAACCTGTCTGTAAACCTAACCCTTGTCAATTGGGACGACGGACGAAACATCAAAACACTAAATATAATTTCTACATTTTAAGCTTTCGACATTTTGCATTTCGACATTTTATAATTTCGAAATTTCGTACTTTTGACATTTGATGTTTCGATGTTTCGTGCGTCGCATCCTATCCTACCCTGTGCAGACACACCTTTTCCACCAAAAAAAATGTCCTTTAATTGATCGGTTAGGTCAAATTAATGACCAGAGTTGAGTTAACAGGTTGGGATAAGTTTGCGATCAATTGACAAAGGTTAGGTTAACACCGATTTCGATCTGCCAGAAAGGGGACAGAAGAGCTAAGTTTTCGAACAAAACGCCATTTGAATAAAATGCGATTTGAAAAAGATTTCTTCAAACAAAATGCCATTCGAGAAAGATATATTTTTCCACTCACTTTGCATGCATTTAAGTATAAAAAATACGTTTAAGATTTAGATTTTTTTTTAAATAGACTTACCAAACTTTGGTAATAAGTAATAAGTAAAAATCTAAAAAATCAGAATCAATTCTACCATAAAAAATGCGAATAATCCATATCTCAACTACTTACAAAAAACATTTTAATAATATTTTGAAGAAGGTACTCTTAAAGTACATTTAATTTTTTAATAAAAGCTTGAAAGTTTTGCTGCAAAATTAATATAACAGTGAAAAAACATTTCAAAAGTATTTTTAAATGGTTGCTTTTAAAGCACTTTATTTTAGTACAAAAAAACTAAATATTTTACTGTGAAAATAAAATATTTACAAAAAAACGTGTTTGCTGGCCTGGCCGCTAGATGGCAAACACTAGTCAACATTTTACAGGTACACTGAAGAATGTCAAGCTTAAGAATGTAAATAAGAATTTTATTTATTTTTAAATTGGTGTGAAATGTTCCATAATCTTTGGAAATATGAAAAGGAATATTAAAGATCATTATACAATGATCAAATAATTCTTTCCGTAAATATGAGACGTGAGTGGCACGTAATGTCCTAACAATATTTACAACAAAAGTAGTTTTTTGTACTAAAAAAATTAATAAAATACGTTGCTTTAAAACTACAGGTTTTTTTTTAAAAAGAGTTAAAAAAATTCAGTTTTTTTTAGACTAAAAATATGAAGAAAATACATTACTTTAAAAGTACATGCTTTTGTGTACAAAAAAGTTTTAAAAAATGCATTGCTTTAAAAGTACAGTGTTTTCTGTATTAAAATATATACTTCCTGGCCTGATGCCGGCCGTTGTTCCAAATCAATACAAATTAAGTACTTCCTACTTAGTACTTTGCCGTTATGGCGTGCAGCGAAAGCCAGTACTTAAAAAGTACTTTTTTTGTAATCCATGTTTGCTAGGTTACCAGGTTACCAAACACTACACCTACCAAATTTCAGCACTCGACTTAATGGATTTAACTTTACTTAACAAAATCAAATTTCAAGAAAATTGCGTAAAGGATTTTTTAAAGATATTTTTGTATAAATAATATATCTATTTTGTTTTTCATCTGCACATTTTATTTTAGTCCAGCGTTGAGTTGGCCCGGCGCCTAGTTGGCGCCGCCGAGTTGGCTCGGCGCCATGTTGGCGTCGTCGAGTTGGCCCGGCGCCCAGTTGTCCTAGACCGCTTTTCAACAATGACAATATTATTCACCCAGTCTGTAGGTTCTTCAACTTAGAAATGATACGTCTGCACTCGTGTAGGGCTTCCTTTAGCCTCGATTTCAACTGTCAGTTACAGATTCGAAGGCCAAATGCTGCCGCTGTTGCCAATTGATTGTTCCCAAGAGAAAGTAGCAGAGTTTGTTTATTAATTTTTAATTATGTTGGTAAAATTCAGTGGCGTATATAGAAAAAAGTTTCGGGGGCAGTGGCGGATCCAGGGGGGGGGGCACTAGGGGCACTTGCCCCCCCCCCCGAGAATTTTTTGAATATACAAAAAATGAGTAAAAAGTAATGTTTTTGCTAATAAAAATTCAAAATTTTTACCTGCGGCGCGGCGCATCAAAGTGTCTATTGCTATTATCATCGAAATTACAACCACTGACTAATTCAATAAAATGCTGCTTAATTTATATATTCCGTTTTTTACCAACAGAGAATGTCACATAAAGTGCCCCCCCCCCTTGTTCGGAGGGGGCCCGAGACAGTTTCAGGGGGGGCCCGAGACTTCATGAGGCCGTATTTTATGCTATTTCATTATTGTATTCATAAAATATGTGAAAATATCTAAAAGAATCTCAGCTTCGGGTATACGCTACTGGTAAAATTTGATTACGAAAAACTGTTACAACGTGACGTGCAAGGTCGTACCTAAGGGGGGATCAATCTCCCCCCGAAATTTTTAGGAATAAAAAATAATCAAACATTTAGTAGTGATAATTAACTCTAAAGAGCGGGCGACTATGCTAGTGGTCGAGAGTCAGAGTTTGCTATTGGTCAAAAGCGTGTGATGTGGACACATCATTCAGAGCACAAGTTAGGGCATTGGCATGGGCGTAGTTAGGTGTTCTCATCTGGGAGGCTATAGTCATACTTTCTCTTCTGAATTGTGTTTGTGTGTCTATGGTAATGTTCGAATAATTTCAGGGGGGGCTAATTTTAACAAGCTTTGCACGGGAAGGCTTAACCTCCACCCAAGCCACCCTAACTACGCCCATGGCAAATTGATTTGTGTGATGCGGAACTTTGAGGAACGACTCCAACATTGTAGAAAACGGACGTCATCTACCTGACATTACTCTCAAAACGCAAATTCACTTTCTAACAGTTAAATCGTAACATCTCAACTTAAATTCTTGTAATTAGCTGAGTTATTCATATTTTAAAAACGCACCTTCATTCTGCTACACCCTGTATTATATTACATATTATTTATAAAATACGAAATATTTCTTTACCCAATTGAAAATTCTGTAGGTATTGCAAATTTAATGTTGCCAGACTCGTCAATCATCATTCTACGGCTAAAAAGACCTATCTGCAAAAAATTACTTTTAAAATTAATATGCAATTTATTCCAAAAATGTAAATGTCTAGAATTAATAACTTTTTGATTAGAATTTGATAGAATTGAGCTAGAGTTCTTCTAAGGGCGTTATTATATATTTTAATTAATATTTCTTTAAATATACCATTACATTTTTTAAATAAACTCGTTTTCTTAAAATTTGCACGTAGGCCCTTATTTAATTTAATTTAAGCATTAACTCAGGGATATTTACGTCTTTCGTGGTTTGCAGTCGAATATTGCTGGGTTGGGTAATATCAAAATTCTATTAAATTCGGATTCTCATCTTAGCTCTTCTGAAAACGGCAGCGGCCATTTAATTAGTCCCCAGCTGTACAAGGTGTAAAGGAGCTGGCTACCTTTTATATTGCAATAATTAGTTTTTTTCTCTCGCGAGCTGGGTGGAAATGGAATAAATGTTTGGTTCGGAGTGTAGAATCGAGGAACGAGGATTTCCTACTAACCTTTTCAGGATTTCGCAACTTCGGTTTTCGCTAAATTAAAATACATCCAAATTTGGCCTACAGGCTGAATCTCGCATTTTCCAGGACCTTGCAGATTTTCGGAGAAAGGCAAATTTTGTGATCTGTTTAGTTATGAGAGAAATTAAAATAGTAACATGCACATAAGGGAACTAGATATATTTAGGTTAAAAATTAGTAAGAACACTGATCTGAACAATTTTCCATAATAGTGTCCTATTTTCACAGGGTGCTTCAAAATATCTTCACCTTTCTTTGAAATAAGATATTGTTTCGCCTGTGGGCGTTTAACCGTTTAAAAAATATATAGGGTCCAGATGGGATTGGAATGGAAATCACAAGTTTTGGGTTTATTGACATTATACTTAGGAAATAGGGGAAATGTCTAATAAAAAGGTTTTTGGTTTTAGGCCAAATTTTGTTGATATAACAAAACTTTATTTGGGGCCGGGAGGTTATTATGCTCTTTTAAAATTAATGTAATAGTTTTGGCTTCTTGATTTTTGTTGTTTGGTTTTTACGCAGGATTATTCCCAACTGTTTCATTTCAAAAGATCATTTGTAGGTGATAGGGTCTCATTAGCCCTTGGACATTGCTTTGAATAATAGTTGTGGGAAGGGCCCAACTTAATTTTATGAATTTTACGCGTTTGAATTGAAATCTGTTCTCCTGCCCTATACCGACTGAACGTTGCTCGGTTATATCGTAGGAGAAGCTAATTTAAAGCTTGCTATTGGTCAAAGGGTGTGTTGTGGATAGTCACACCGTTCAAGACTTAGAATAGATACCGTGATAGCTTCTTTCTACTCCTCCAGCCTATCTATTCTCGTACTTGAACGATGTGATAGTTCCCATCACATGCTCTGGCCAATGGCAAGCTAAATTAGCTCCGAACCGTCACGTGGTATGCGGAAAGATCTCTACGCAAGGTTCTCCGACGGGACGACCGAGAAACGTTCAGTCGGTACGGGGCAGAACAGATTTTACTTCAAACGCGTAAAATTCACTAACTCTGAAGAGCGGGCGACTATGCCATTGGTGAGAGCGTGGATCGTGTGATGTGAATAGAGCCTCAGGGTAGTTTAAGGTATTTCCCTTAAAAAATAATAATTATTAGCTGTGGTATCATGGAAACGAGTAAGCCACGACACTTTACCGAGACGGGAGATCACGTGACAACCAGGCCGTACCTGGGGGGATCAATCTTCCCCCAAATAAGAGTATAATATAATTTTTATTCAAATTTTTTAATTTTAATAAATTGTTTTCTGGGAACTTTCTCCGTGGCCAGTCTGTTTATTTTCTAATTGTTCATTGTTAACATCTAAACAACAATTCATCGTAACTATTTGTTTTTGTAGTTATGAAACAGCAGTTATTTTCATTTTAAAAACGCTTTTCCATTCCGCCCCACCCTTGGCGCTAGAAGCAAAAATAAAAATAGGTTATTTAAAAAGATATAAATAATTGTTGGCGCCGCAAGGGAAAAGTTTGAGAAAAGTCCGTTTTTAATGTCGATTTTTGGGGAAAATTCATGTTTTAGTGGTTAATATTCAGTGTTTCAGCGTACAAATTTTAATAAAGTTTTTTCACATACATGGAGGAGAAAAATGCAACATGCTTAGGTATATTGCATACTAGCTAAATTTAAAATGTTAAATAAAATATTGAACGTTTGACAATGAGTTTAAAAAGTAACACAAATTTTCCAATTTCTATCTTGTAAAGAAGAGCCCCCTTGCCAATCCTCGGTGCGCCCTTGGTATCTATCCTGACTTCTAGACGCATGATAAATCTTTTTTGAGTGAGCTTGTTCTCGTTCGTGCGCAAAAATTTTTCTGTTTTATACCTTGCCACAAAGGAGCTACGAGGGAATTAGAATCAAAAGGAATTTAAAAAAACAAAAATTAGTTACAAAAAACCCAACTTTTTTCTAATTACATTTATGCCGAAACAATTATTATATTCAATTTGCTGGCCCACCACAATATTTAAAATTGGCTCGAAAGTTAATCCAAGGCTTATTGTTAGTCAGAAATAAATTGGAAATAAAAGTAACTTTTCTGTGTGTTTTTTTTAAAGTAGGGTTAATGCATTTGGCATTTTTTTTATCAGAACTAAAAAGTATAAGTTTTATGTCTGAAACGAGGGGGGCGGTTTGAAAACATGCAGCAGAGTTTGTGAAAATTTAATCACGAATAAGTCACTTTGTAGCCATTATTAATTATTATTTTTATTTGTTCTGGAATGAGAAAAATTAGGTTTATGGAAAAATACACATACAAAAAATATTTGCAAACTAGCTGAACTTGTAGATTTTGATTTTGAATCAGTCCACCGCAGAGCCTTACCTAGGGGAGGATGAAGGGGGGTCAATCCCCCCCGAAATTTTTAGGACTCACAAATAATAAAATATTTTGTAGTGAACAGTAGAGATATGGGCAAATCGCATTTTTTTATGTCAGAATTGACTCTGATTTTTTAGATTTTTGCTTATAACAGCTGAAAACATGCTCAAACTACAGTTTGGTTGTTTATATAAACCTAGCCCACCTCAATAAACATAAATAAATTACATTCCAGAAATATGTGCTCTTTATGTGCTAATTTCGTCCACTTTTTAAAATTTTTGTGCTCCTTTGGTTTCCACGGAAATTAAAAAAAATTATTGGCGTGCTAGCTTTATATAAAGCTAACAAGCCCATACAGAAATTATAAATATTTTTATAATATTTATATGCGAAAATTAGGTGCTTTTTATGTGCTTCTGTTTGCTAAAACAAAATTCCATTTACCAATTTTTTTAACCTTTTTTTTTTAAATGTGTGGGCTGGCTAGGTTTATATAAACCTAGCAAGCCCACCTCAATAAAAATAAATAAAATACATTTCAGAATTATGTGCTCTTTATGTGCTAATTTCGTCCACTTTTTAAAATTTTTGTGCTCCTTTGGTGTAAAAAAATGATTGACGTGCTAGCTTTATATATAAAGCTAGCAAACCAATACAGAAATAACAAATATTTTTATGCCCACCTCAATAAAAATTTAAAATATTTATTCCAGAATTATGTGCTTTTAATGTGCTAATTTCGTCCACTTTTTAAAATTTTTGTGCTCCTTTGGTTTCCACGGAAATTTAAAAAATTATTGGCGGGCTAGCTTTATATAAAGCTAGCAAGCCCATACAGAAATAATAAATATTTTTATAATATTTATATGCGAAAATTAAGTGCTTTTTATGTGCTCCCGTTTCCTAAAAAGAAAATTTAATTTACCAAGTTTTTAAGATTTTTTTTTAAATGTGTGGGCTGGCTAGGTTTATGTAAACCTAGCAAGCCCACCTCAATAAAAATAAATAAAATATATTCCAGAATTATGTGATCTTTATGTGGTAATTTCGTCCATTTTTTAAAATTTTTGTGCTCCTTTGGTTTCCACGGAAATTTAGAAAAATTATTGACGTGCTAGCTTTACATAAAGCTAGCAAGCCCATACAGAAATAATCAATAAAGCTAGAACGTCAATCATTTTTTTAAATTTCCGTGTAAACCAAAATAGCACAAAAATTTTAAAAAGTGGACGAAATTAGCACATAAAGAGCACATAATTCTGGAATGTATTTTATTTATTATTATTGAGGCGGGCTTGCTAGGTTTATATATATATATATATATATATATATATATATATATATATATATATATAAATAAATAAATAAAATACATTCCAGAATTATGTGCTCTTTATGTGCTAATTTCGTCCAGTTTTTAAAATTTTTGTGCTCCTTTGGTTTCCACGGAAATTTAAAAAAATGATTGACGTGCTAGCTTTATATAAAGCTAGCAAACCCATACAGAAATAATAAATATTATATATATATATATATATATATATATATATATATATATATATATATATATATATATATATATATATATATATATATATAAATAAAATACATTCCAGAATTATGTGCTCTTTATGTGCTAATTTCGTCCAGTTTTTAAAATTTTTGTGCTCCTTTGGTTTCCACGGAAATTTAAAAAAATGATTGACGTGCTAGCTTTATATAAAGCTAGCAAACCCATACAGAAATAATAAATATTTTTATAATATTTATATTCGAAAATTAAGTGCTTTTTATGTGCTTTTTTTAAGCTTTTTTTTTAAATATGTGGGCTGGCTAGGTTCATATAAACCTAGCAAGCCCACATCAATAAAAATAAATAAAATACATTCCAGAATTATGTGCTCTTTATGTGTTAATTTCGTCCACTTTTTAAAATTTTTGTGCTCCTTTGGTTTTCACGGAAATTTAAAAAAATGATTGACGTGCTAGTTTTATATAAAGCTAGCAAGCCAATACAGAAATAATAAATATTTTTATGCCCACCTCAATAAAAATTTAAAAAATTTATTCCAGAATTATGTTCTTTTAATGTGCTAATTTCGTCCACTTTTTAAAATTTTTGTGCTCCGTTGGTTTCCACGGAAATGTAAAAAAATGATTGCCGTGCTAGCTATATATAAAGCTAGCAAGCCCATACAAATATTAAATATTTTTATAATATTTATATGCGAAAATTAAGTGCTTTTTATGTGCTTCCGTTTGCTAAAAGCAAAATTCCATTTACCAAGTTTTTAAGCTTTTAAAAAAAAAATGTGAAACTCGGTGGGGTTTGACTTATAGCAAACTCTTCAGCGACGTCCGTCAATGGGGGTGATTTCAACAAATCATTAAAAAAAACATGTTTTTCATACGTTTTATTCAATTTTCTTAAAAACCAAGCTCTTTATCAAAAAATGTGTTCCATACTTTGTCATAGCGAATAAAATTTCCTTTCAAAGGATGTATAATAAAGTGGAAGTTATTTTATATTTACCGCTCCAGTGGTGTTCTTAATTTAAAGAAATTATTTAAGATCAATCCAAACTAATCAATTTTGTGTCTTATTAGCTTTTCGGTGGATAACAAAGAGCGGCAGATAAGAGGTCGAAAAAATAAGGTCGAAAGTACAAAAGGTCGAAAATACAAAAGGTCAAAAGTACAAAAGGTCGAAAGTACAAAAGATCAAAAAACAAAAGGTCGAAATTTCAAAAGGTCGAAAGTACAAAAGGTCGAAAGTACAAAAGATCAAAAAACAAAAGGTCGAAATTTCAAAAGGTCGAAAGTACAAAAGATCGTTATTTTCCACATGCTTAAAAAAATAACCGAAAACACCTGTGTCAAAGTTACAACTGTTACTTTCTGCACAAAAATATTGCTTAGGGGGGACCATGGCCCCTATGCCCCCTCCCCTTATAACCACCGGTGTTTTTTGCTTTAAAGAACTTATTTAGATAAATCAAAATATCTAATCCAATCAAAACACAGTTTATTTTAATTTGGAAACATTTTATTTTAGTAGGTATAAATTACGAAACTTTTTGAAGTATTTATCATAACATTAACCTCACTTTGTAATACATCATTTAAAAAGAAATTGTCTTATCCTCAATAAAGAATAAAGGCACATTTTTTTCCGAAAATTTTAGTTAGAAAAGATATTTAAATATGCAAGAGAAACTGATTATTTCAGTTATTTTTGAAAATAAGTTTATATTAGTACGCCCCTGAAGCCTTAAATATGGCAACAACCCGACATTTTAATAAAGTTTTTAAAAGAAAATGTTATGTTCTACAATAAAGTATACTACATATTTTTTCCTAAAAAGTGTAGTTTTTGAGAAAATTTTGAAAAACCTATAATAAACATGTTTTTTCTAAATAATCCCAATTTACGTACGCCACTGAGGAGCTACTTGCTTTTGCTAACCTTATTGACCAATATATCGTTGGAAAGGGAATTTTATTCTCCACAAAAAACTGTTCTCTGCAATTTTTGATAGAAAGGTTAGTTTTCGAGAAAATTGCATAAAACTGAAAAAATTTTGGTTTTTGGGGGTTTGGGGGGATTTTCTCCGTCCCTCTCGATTATTCGAGTTGGCAACAGAGATATTCGGGTTCAGCGGGGTCAAATTAAGGGGAAATGGTCTGTTGCCAAAAAGTAATATGATTTGCTTCTAGACCGAAAACCTTTTAAAATATTATGCTCTGAATAATCTACCAGTTGCTTAAAATTGTCCTGTGTATTACTATTTTTGAGATAAACTGCTGAAAAATTGAAGTGAACCACCCTATTTTTTCAGACATTGTTAAAGTAAATTTATTAAACGAAACGGTTAATTCCCACACAATTTTCTATGTGATATTGCTTCGATTATACTCTTTTAAAGTTTGGTTTTCTTGTTGTCCTGCGCTTGACAGATAGCTTCACAGGGTGGCTACAGCGCAAGTGCAACAAAAGTGCGTTTAGTTTGCGAGATATGATATTTTTCCATAAAATTGTACTTTTTCTGATTTTTAGTTTGATGTTTCTACCCGGTGAAGAAATGAGACATCTGGGAGCAAAATTGCTTTGTAAATAAGGTCACTAAAATTTCTTATCGTTAGTTGTTTTTTATTTGCCGACCAATCTCTACGTATGATACAGTAAAATGCTCAGTTAGCGTAATAGTCTATGGACAAATCAAGTTTCGTGTGCAAGTCGTGCCAACTTTCTGCCGATAAGCTAACTTTGTTAAGGCATCCCATATATCAGGTTTTGACTTTTTGTCATTCTGGTAAATGCGTTTTTTGAAAGATATAACGGATTCAAAATGGCGGAATGGCGTATCTTTAAAAAAATTGTAACTTTTTTATTTCTTATCCGATTTTCATGGAACAAAGTTTAAAATACTTACTTTGTAATGTACTTAAAAATGTATTGGTCAGAAAATATGTATTTTTTTATATTTGCCAAAAAAATAAAAATAATAAAAAAAAGGTAATTTTTTCTTTTTTATTTTATTTATAAAACTATTGGAGCTAGAAAAAAAAACTCACTTAAATCTGGTTCAAATGTTCCAATGCGTTAATTAGTTTTTAAGTTATTTCCAAATAACTGGAAAAAAATAGGGGTCTTTGGGGTATATTTAAAAATTATGCTTTTAATGAAAACCATAAGAACTTTTTGAAAGTAACTTAAATTTGTTTAACATACCTAGCAGATTAGGTTTTGACTTATTGTCATCGTGATAATCGCGCTTTGTTTTAAATATGGCGGATTCAATATGGCGGAAAAGCATATTTAAAAACAAATTGTATCTTTTTTATTTTTTATCCGATTCTAATACAACAAAGCTTAAATTACTTGATTTGAAATGTATTAAAAAAATACTTTTTAAAAATTTATTTTTTTTAATCTTTGAAAAAAAATTGGGTGAAACAAGTGACAAAAATGATTTTACTTATTTTATTTTTAATTGACCCCCATTATACGGACGTCGCTGAGGGGTGTGTCATAATTAAACCCCACTGACTTATACATTGTTAAAAAGAAAATTTTATTTCCTACAATAAAGTATAAAACACATTTTTGCCAATTGAGCTTAGTTTCTGAAAAAAATTGGAAAAAACTTGTAACAGAATTAATTTGTTTGGTGATTTGTAAAAATTGATTTAAGTTGTACAGGCCTGTGAAGTTTTAATCTGAATACAAATCTTAAATTATTATAAACGTTTAAAAGGAAATTTGATTGTCTACAATCGACTATAGGTCACAATTTTTGATAGAGAGCTTGGTTTTTAAGATAATCGGGTAAAACCTATGTAGTTTCTTTAATTTTTGTATATTTTCTTAATAAACGGACGCCTCTGGAGAGTTTGTCATTAGCCTGACCCCACTGACTAATACACTGTTAAAAAGGAAATTTTATTTTCTACAATAAATGGCAAAATAATTTTTTTTTCAAAAAGCTTAATTTTTGAAAGTAAAATTTAGCGAAAAATTGATAAATTTAGTGATTTTTCAAAATTTATTTTATTTACGGACGCCCCTAAATTGTTATAGATAAAATTACCATTGGCTTATTATACATCATTTAAAAGGCAATTTTATTGTCTATAACAAAGTGTGTATTATATTTTTTGATATAGAGCTCGGTTTTTAAGAAAATCGGGTAAAACCTGTAATAAACATGTTTCTTTTTTAAATTTATTACACTACCTCAATAAACGGACGCCGCTGGAGTCAGTCGTATCTCACTGACTTATACATTGTTGAAAAGGAAATTTTATGGTCTACAATAAAGATTAATACATATCTTTCCCTAACCCTAGTTTTTAAGAAAATTTGAAAAAAATCTAAAAATTTCAGGAGGGGGATTTTGCAGCTAAAATTTTAAAAACTAATATATTATTTTTTTTTAAATTAGATTTTACACATTTTTGATCCATTTCTATGTCATTGTGTCTTTAGGGCGTCAACTTAGATACATTTTTAGAAATTCGAACACGACTATATAAGGAGGGGGATAAAAAAAATTGGACCAAAAACTTGCCCGGCAACATTTAAATCGTTAGTCTATGACCTATTAATGTCCATCAAACAACCATAACAATGATAATAGAAATCAGCTGTTCTACTACACGCCTCAGCTGCGTAAAGCCGCGCGCTGCCTTATAGGCGTCCGCGTACGGTAATACACCTTCGGTAGTCGTTTTGGTGACAACGAATTGTTTTTTTATTGAAACAAATATAAAATATACATTCATATAAGACTTGTATACACCAAATTAAAGAAAAATGTTCATTCTAAAACTTTTATTTAAACTTTTTTTTTAAATTTTGCTTTGTTGTTAATAAAAATGTAGGTTAAACTTTACTAGCTATACAAAAAAAGTAAAAATTCAGTTATTTTATTTTTTCTAAAAAAGGAAGCAAAATTTTGAAAAATATAATAGAAAGTTATTTTATTGCGGGTGCTTACTGATTCATTTGCCATTTTTTGCAACCCTCTACGACTATTTTTAAGAAAGATACATCGTTTTAAAAAGTATCGTGCAAAAAAAAGTGGTGGGGGCCATATCTTTAAAAAACGCATTTACCAGAATGACAAGTCAAAACCTGATCTATGGAGTGCCCTTAACAAACACGGCTTATCGGCAAAAAGTTGGCACGACTTGCACACGAAACCCCCTTTTAGGCCGATTTGTCCATAGACTATAACCAAAGCATAACATTTGTGGCTCCGACGCAGTTAACATTTCACTTTTTTCCACTCTTAAAAATTTTGTTTGTGAGATACATTTATAGGGGAGGGAAGTAAATTAGAATTTTGGGGTGTTATAATTTTTTCCTATAGTTTTATTATAGTTCCTATCAGTCTGCCAAAGCTCAACTCTCTTGCATTTCTGGAAGTGGGCAATGCTACTTTTACCTAACTTTAAATGTATAGGGGAGGGGAGTAAATTAAAATTTTGCGTTTTTTCCAGGGGTTTGGTCATAATTTCTATCAGTCTGCCAAATTTTAGCTTTGTAGCATGTCTGAAAGTACAGTAGAATATTAATTATCTATACATGAGTGAGTGAGTGAGAGAGAAATTTAAAAAACTGAGAAATAACTTTTTTTGGATTTAGCTGACTGTCATTTTATGTCATTAAAATTTTTTTGAAAAAATCGTATGGGAAATGGGTGCTTTGCAAACTTTTGTTACACTTGCGTTGTAGCCACTCTGTGAAGCTAACTGTCAAGCGCAGGACAACAAGAAAACCAAACATTAAAAGAGGATAATCGAAGCTATATCACATAGAAAATTGTGTGGAAATTGACTGTTTGGATTAGGAATAAATTTAGTTTAAAAATGTCCAAAAAATTGGGGTGGTTCACTTCAATTTTTGTGCAGTTTATTTGACAAAAAATAGGTTACTATCAATCTTAAACTTCAGGGCGTCGGCGTCGCAACGGCAGTTATTAAAAAATTAACTGCCCGACTATTAAGGTAGGTTCTTTTTGTTATAACAAATTTTGTTTAAAATGTAATGCAATCTAAATTAGAAAACCACGTTTCAATTCCTAAGATATAATTTTCTCGGTTTTTTTTTATATCTTAAAATCACTGACTCTGACAAACGTTGACGTTATAAAAAATACTGTTGAATCCTAAACTAACTTTGATAACCTCATTCTGCCAGCTGCTGTGGTTTTCAAATTATAATTTTTTAAAAATATTTGATCCCTCTCTTCTACTCACTTGCGTGCCCCAACCCCCACCAAAACAGACAGACAGGCAGCCTCCATCAAAAAATTTGGTAGTTTTTGGTATTGGAAAAAGTACTTGTTAACTTATTTTGTCCCAATAGTCTTTCTATACCGTAAAATTTCCATGGCTTAAAATATCCAAGTAAATTTTGCCGTATTCAAAAAAAATTAGAATTGCATATACAAAAATCATAAAAATGAAGGTAAGGAAAGAATGTATAGTTTTTCTTTACAAGTGAAAAAATTGCTTTCAAAAAGATTTCAAATTGAAAATTGTAGAAAAGAAAGTGATCTAAATAAAGCACTTTTTACTTCCAGAAATACTGAAAAATGCTGGGCTTAAATATGGAAATAACTGTGGAACTACTTGATGGGATGGCAGACGAATATTTGTGTGGTTACGGGACAAATTATTTTTACCTGAGGTCCAAAATAACTTTCTTTTCATTAATTTATTTTTGATATTATAACGCTCTTTATAGTTTTTTTTGTATAAAGGGTAAGAATCTGAATGTCGAATGAAATTTTATCTGTCACTTTTTGTTTTGAAGATAGGTATAATAACATCAACTTACCGAGAGATTAACCCTCCAAGCAATTTCTGTTGTAGAGTACCCTTCGTCGGCCAAAATACCAATTTTGGCCGTAGTTACCTCAGAGGAGTCTTGTTGGCCCGGTAATCGCGGCATTTGTCCACAAACAAACCAACACTCCATAAATCACACAAAAAAATCTGAACTAATAAGCTGATGATCAACCGTCTGATCATGCGCGTCTTTTGTCCTTTCGGCATTTTCTTTTGTTTTTGCCCGGCAATTTCACCTCTGTATGTCTTTTTACTCACTTCTGCATGAATTAAAAAAAGGAAGAAAAACAGTAGATACCGCGAACACAAAATCCTAGACAAACTGTCTGGAGCCCGAAGTGAATAAAACAGTGTCCCAAAACCAAGGGATCAAATTAAAATAGGAGGTAGGTATTGCTGTAAAGGACAAATAAGTTTAAAAAGTCACTTATTTGGATTTTTGATATTAAGGGTGAGCATTCATACCATGGGAACTTTGCTACAGTTTTTGCATATTAGCTCACACTACTACTATAAGTAGTGTGAGCTATGGTGATCCTAATTTTTTCGAGAAAAAAAAGTTGCTCGGATTTCAAAATTTTTTATATATCTTTGCGTTTCAGATGATTTTGAAACTTTTTTGTTTTGCTGTCTGTCTGTCTGTCTGTCTGTCTGTATGTCTGTCTGTATGTCTGTCTGTAACGACCAACCCGCATAACTCAAAAACCGCTTGTCCGATTTTAATGAAATTTGGTACCTAAGTTGGGTCTTGGGCCGTGATGGTCCCATTTAAAAATGAACAAAATCCACCGAACGCAAGCAAAATAAAAGGGTGGGGGTAGATTCCAAAAATTAGAGTTTATGTGAAAATATGGCGTGTGTGATATCAAACGAAAGGTAATTAAGTCTGGATTAAAAAAAAATGAATTTTAGTTTATTTTTAAAAAAAGGGTGGGGGTAGATGTCAAAAATTAGAGTTTAAGTGATAATATGGCGTGTGTGATATCAAAGGAAAGGTAATTGAGTCTGGAGTTGAATAAAATATATTTCAGTTTTTGATTATATTAGCTCACACTATAACTATAGTACCTAGTGTGAGCTTAGGTGCCCATAGATTGGCAGAGTATTTTTAGTGGTGATTGCCGGTGAAACATTTTTCCTTAGTCGGTTGACTTCAACTCCCATAGACAAATGACTTCGGTTTAGTCCGTTCAACACCTCGATGAGTTTCCTTTAAATACATTATAAAGGAACATAATATAATCAGTGACGGATTTAGGCCCCGAAAATTGGGGGTTGCCCAAAAAAAATATTTAATTACTACTTTTTGCAAATTAGTTATGTACTATCAGTTAATTCATGAGAGTATATACCAGGTGGGCTAAAAAACAGGACAAATTGATTTTTGTTATAATATTCTAACATTCGAACTATACTACCGATTAAATAATAATGATCTTAAAATCGGTGGCATAGTTCCACGGTAATTATGTTACTTTAGTGGACCTTTTTAACAAGAGAGGGGTTCGGTTTGAGGGGGGGCAGCCCCCTCCCCAACGCTAAGATTTTTATGCCACATATTACATGAACAAACAAATTAAATTCCATAAAATACGGCATCATAGGGTTTCGCCCCACCCCAGACATATTCGTCGGTGCGCTACTGAGCCACATCTTTAACCCATTTGTTCTCAAACAGTGGCCGATCTAGGCCCTTAGAGTTGGTGGAGCCCAAAAATAAAACTAAATTATGACTTTTTTGCAGATGAAACTGGAGTCGGGCAAAGGTAAATTCGAGGAAAAATTATTTTTTTGTTTTATAGTAAAAAAACTTTACGCGTTGCAAAAACGTAGTGCGACGGACAAAACATCGAAACACAAAATATCGAAAGTTCAAACTGTCGAAACCACAAAATTACAAAATATCGAAAAGACAACATATCGAATTACAAAATGTCGAAATGCAAAATAAATGAATAAAACCCAACCTAACACGATCTGGTCAGGTTAGATTTTGTGTAATAACATAACCAGGACCTGTTGTATATTAACCTAACTAGGTCAGGTTTAAAAACTATTAATATTATACAAAACAGACTAACCTAATCGGGTCAGGTTAATGTTTTATACATTATAATAACCTAACCAGAACAGGTTAATTTTGTACTTTCGTCATTTTGTGTTTAGATGTTTTGGTTGTCGTCCCAAAACGCACTAGAACAATATAAAAAACAATATATTTTTCCTGTCTTTTTAAGTGTTTAATATTTATTTAAAAGGAAACAGCTACTACTAACACCTTTAACACCAACATAAAAAACTCAAACTTTTAGGGGGGCTCGGGGCCCGGGCCCCCTCCAAAACCTTCAGATTTTTTAATGAAAATAGCATAAAATACGGCATTATCGGGTTTTTGGCCTTCCCTCAAGACGTATTCCTGGTTGCGCTACTACTCAGTTACACGTATTTGAACAAGAGAAATATTAAACACGATCTTCTCGCACAAATTTGATTTTAACCTTAAGACACACCATCCCAAGGCTTATAATCCATTCTCCCTCTTTGTTGTGTTGTATGTGAAGAACAAGGACTTCTGAGGGTAAATAGTGTAAGAAGCTATCATTACTGAATACTGATACAATTTTGGTAATAAGAACGCAGGCGAAAGTTTTTGCTTTTTTAGTTGAAAAGATGCACTTGTCCGATAAACTATTACTTGGTTTTTACCAAACTTGGGAAGAGTAAGTACTCTGATACCCCCCTTTGTATACGCCGGTGTTCTTAATAATAACAAATAATAATTTAATTTAACGTTTTTTTCAATATGGTCTCTATTTACGTACAGGCAGCCTACAGACCTAACACGTTTAGATGCGTCCTGCAGGCCGGGTACCCCGCGTTGTAGACACAGCCATGATCAAGCTAATGAAAAAATAAGCGGGCAACGTTCGAAATTACGTAAATATGCAGCCCGCATACTGCACTAAAGATGCACTAAAGATTTACCTGCATGAAACAGACAAAGAAAAAACCGCAAACTCACAAAGAAGGATGATTCTTGATCGCAAAGCGTAACGTTCGAAATTACGTAAATTGTCTCAGACTGACCACTGAATATTTAACTGTGTGACACAAATAAAGAAGAACATAATAGGTATCACCAAGTAGCCTATTCTCGATCGCAGAGCCCTCAACTTTCATTGATAAATGCAAAATCACTAATATTTTTAGGCTGTATAGTTTGGTATAGTAACATAGTATAGCGCCAAATGGATCCATTCATGCTTTTAAATTAAAGGGACTAAATAAAAAGTCCGAAATTCTCATCCCAACTTGGTAGCGGCCATTTAATTAGTCCCCAGCTGTACAACCAACAGATTAAAAAAAATAGATGCCCTCATCAATGTTCAAAGAATCAAAGAAAACCTATTGTTTTTAAATTTATTCTTAGGTTGAAATCTTTTTTAAAAATCAATGATCTTAAATTTATTGTTTAACCTGAACACTTTCCCAATTATTCCACAACAGTGTATTGTAATTTAAAAATTTGCTTCATTATTTCAGGTCATCAGTATGAAATTATTTTAAAATTAAAAAAAAATGAAATAAAAAAAATTATTTCCCAATTGTCCACAACTTCCAAATCTTCATCCTTAAATAGGTACTTTCTTAGTCTAACACCATCCATCTTTATTCAACATAACGCTTTAATTTCAGATGCAACAAAACGAAGATGAAGTGAAAAGCTAAGCAAGTAAGTTGTAAGTTGTGTTACAATGGGCGCAGATGACAGGCCCCTTTAGGTACACGCCACGGTCCTGAAATGCAAACTATCAAAAAAAACTGAAGACTAGCATATCTGCCGTCAAACAACATTTGGCATGAAATAAAAAATAATTCCATATCATACCAGTATCCTCAAAAACAAAACGTTTTTTTTTATTATAAGACCCAAACACCTAACCAATAAATCTTGTTATTTAAAACTATGATTTGGAAGTAAAAGATTTATTTATTCCTGCCTGATCAACTAAGACAAAAAAAGTAACTTTTGTAACTCAAGAAGTTCCCGTTTGGTCCCCTAAAAAAATATAACCTGTCTGGTCACCCTTTAAAACTACGACCACTATACAAACCGTTTTGACCAAAACAAGAATTCGAGAAGTTATGTTTACAGAAAGAAATAATCTTTCTAAGAAAAATTAAAATATTTGAAAAAAAAGTAAAATTTTGAAATATTTTTACCAATTACCACCGCCTAGCATTTATATTTAGTTGAAAGTTTCTCTTAAATTTACTGACCAATTTCACGGCCTCACAATGACATTATTTAAAAAATTACTGAACTTTACAAATGAACTAAAAAAATCAAAAAACTTATATCTATATCTGTCTCAGTTAAACATTTCTTTTGTGGTATTATATCTAGTTGGGCTTCAAATTCATTTTCTCTGTATTCAATCCGGAGCAGGCAAAACTTCTCAAGGCTCAAACATAAATGTTTGCTCTCCATTGGCCATGACCAAGCTATGACCTGAACTCAGAAAAAAAATACAGAAAAAAATAATTGTGAACCAGAAAAACTTTAACTGATAGAAATACCCGTAGGTCATTTTTAAAAAACCAAAGCCCAACGCTGTATTTTCTACCAAAAAAAATTTGACCAGTCACGAAACCACAACTAGACAACTAAACTGGCAACCAAAGACCTAAAAAAAAAACTGCCCCAACAAAAATACCCAAAAAAAAATGTTAACTGGACTTTTGGCATTGATCTTCAGCCAATGTGTTGCTCTAGGAATTTTAGCCTTGTGTTCCCTAAAGTTCCGAGCTGACACTAAATAGTAGTAGTAGTACCCTTCTCTGACCCGATGTAACCGAGTGACGTAAGATCTTAATTGTCATCAACAGTTACCACCAAAAAAACAAGAAAAGAAAATGACAAAGCAAAATAAACTCATTTTCCTTTTCTTTCATTACTATTTAATACTTTCAACTAAACAAAGCCACCAGCTGTTAAGCTTTATTTACTTTAAAACAACCTAGCCAAGAAAAATTTGTGTGAAACCCTGTAAAAATATTCCAACTTCCAAGTGGTGATATACCACAAAAAATTAAAATCACCAAAAAAAAATAACTTGTTGACCTAAATAAATTGCCTGCAGAAAAAAATAATCGGTGAAACAAATCTTATTACAAGCAGGAAATAATAACATATTAGTAGTAGGCAAGCTGCAAAAAAAATTTGTTAGAAAAAAACCACACTACCCCTGTCATATATTTAAAACTAAAAAGACCATGTCTGGAGGTCCATCCACCTATAAATCAACAAAAAATTGAAGTAAATTTACATTACTTTTATTTTTCTTTAAAAAAATTAAAACATGTTTTTTCTACAAAAAAACTTTAAAGAATTAAGACATGAGTTGGACTCCGTTCAATAAAAACTCCTATGTTTTTTTTCTACTTATTCTTCCTTAATAAATAAAAATGAATCTTTTATTTTCCAAGAAAAAAACTGTGAGGATAAGCTAACAAAACTATGAGAATTACTAAAACAACAAAATGAAGTCCAAATCAACACTCAAATATTAAAATATTATCAAAAAAAATAATGTTTAAATAATGTTATCAAAACCAACGATGATGGAAAACTTGTTTTTCATTAAAAAAATGATTGAGTGTCAAAAACACCGACAGCCACTGAAAGACTTTAACCTGGCTATATCTGTAACACAAAAAAAAATTTCCTTAAAAAAAATTCAAAAAAGAATTCAAAAAAAGTTTTTTCTTTTTTTTTCAAATTAAAAAACCAAAAAAAAAATTACATCAGATGTTAAAAAAACTAGCCAAAAACTCACGTTGGGCGCCAATTGTGGCCAATTAAAATGCGTTGGGTGACATTTGTGGCAAACTAAAAGACGTTGCCGCCATTTTGTGACACTGTAAATAGAACGATAACGCTGTGCCAATTTGTGACACTAAAATCAAATTACTGAGTAATTAAACAAATATCTGGAAGCAGAACTGTATTTTCCAGCTAGGTAAAACATTGATATGCCCGGTAACTTTTATACAGTGGAGAAGGGGGGGTTCAGAAATAAGAAAATTTTAAGCGCCACAGTGTTTTAATATCAATGTTTTACAAAGAAGATCTTAATTAAAATACAGTTCAACCCAAACGTTGTAGCTAAACAATGAAACTCTACTTACTTCCGAGGCTTCCAGAGTATTTGTGTAATTAAGAATAACCAAAAAAATTGACTAATAAACAAAATAAAATTCTAAAAAATTCCTAAATGAATCAAAATGACACAAATAGAAAGTTCCTTATAAGTAGATGCACATTTCCAACAGGTCACAGTGTACCTACATTTGAGTCGGTAGTGTAAGACTCACTTATATAAATGATTGTTAAAAAAAATATACTTCCAAAATTATTCCGTCATAGGGGAGATCTGGACCAAATATCTGCTGTCATCATTCTACGTTGGGTAGAATGAGACAGACAGCAACCCAGTCCGAGATCTACCCCATGAGGTAAAACAATGGAAGAAACCGCTAAAAAACACATATACATACATACATATACCTTATCTTGCGTTTACAAGAAACTATATTCAGACTACAAGAATTATATTGAAATATTTTAATGGAAAGATTATATTTAAATACGACTTGATCCTACCTTGGTCCTTTGGTTAAGTAAAAATGTGTTTTATTGTGTAAACCTGGAAGTGGTATACTCCGACATTCCTCACTGCTACTCTGGTCCGGGTTTGCCCGCGCCTCCCCTAATGCCCGCTTAGCACATCACGCTAGGGCAGCACATGGTCTCAAGTGTTGATGGATACTTGCCCGAGCCTAAAACCCTGTGAAAAGTGAAATGTTTCAGTTTCCTGGAATTCGTCGGTTTTGCACGAAGTTCCCCTACACCGAGTAACTTAAATCAAGAACCCCATGTCGACTCAATAAAATAAAGTAGATTTAAACAGATGAACTAAAATAATCCTAACGTACCTTTCCCAGGGTTACAACTGGCTCGTCGATGGAACAGAACCTCGTTCCACCAGCACAACTGTCCCGTCGATGGAATGGACGGTGCTGTAACCAAAGGAGAAAACAATATATAGTTTTTATCCAAAACGTGGTTAAAAAAAAATATAAAAAACTCCAAAAATTCCCCACGTCTTTTGTCGAAAAAGTACATTTCACACGAAAACTAATTACAATTTGGGAGGCAAATATTATCTTGAAGAATCCCCAAATAATAAAAAAAATAAAAAAAATAAAATCGAACTTACCACTGCTCTTTCCGTAGGAATGGCGTAGGTCGCCTTTTAATGCCTCTCAAAGGGTGTGAGCGTCACTTAAGATTCGCCTAAACAACGACGGCTCACAGTTATACCGTCTTTGGTATAATCTGCAACTACTGCAGTGCCATTAAGTGCCAATAACCAAAAAAACAATGGCGGCACCAATAGACGGCCACCAGCCCAGCCAAAATTCTTTAGGAAAGAGACAAGGCACTTTGTCGAGAACAGAAAAAAAATGAAGTTGCCGGAAACCGTTCGTAGATCTGGTGGGGACAGTACACACAGTACCAACCAAATTTTCCCGGTTAAATTCAAATAAGAATGCAAACGCATTTATAAAAAAATGCTCTCGCCGAAAAATCACTAACTCCGGTTTGGGAGACTGGAGAAAAAAACCCGCGGTTTTCAAACTAACCAATGAGGAAATACATTAATACTGCCGTACCGGTCTACAGGGGGCAGCACCGACCAAGGGGATATCGAAAATACGTAAAACGCACATTGAGGTGTTGTCGGATCTATTTCCACGGTTGAAATTTTTATAACAAGGACATCGAGACACCCTCTATACATAGACCGAACATTTGCCTACCGGACCCCCGCCAGCATAGCAAGTAGGAGGAAAATAACCAGCCGGACTATAAGAAGCTCAGCATTGAAACCATCAACTGTAAATTCAATTACTGGAGATCAGAGCATGCAGCAAACCCAGGAATATTCGAACACTCAACCAATTCCCATATGAGTAAAGCTATACTAAGTGTAGAATTTAGTTGTATTTTAGTTACAGTTTTAGTCAAAAGTTTCCTTTGCTCTTTATATATGTTTTCTCTAAGATTCATATGGTTTGACGCCATTTTTGTAAAACATTTCTACATTAATAAAGTTGTTTCTGAACTTGAACCTAAAATACACATTGAACTACTGCTCAAACCCGGCCTAAGAGTGTTCAGATGTTAAGTTTGCTCCCCACTAGCTAGCCCTACACAACCCTTCAATCCGACTGAGTTAGTTATTAACTTTATTTAACTATGATTATATATAAATTTATATAATCTAAAAATACGATTTTGTTTATTCTTTTAGTCCTGGTTTTTATTCCTCGTTTATCTCCCATTTACAAAAGTGCATAACTCGTATTTATTTTATCTTCTCCTTATCAAATTAATAAAGATATCAAAGTGGGCCAATATCCTGCAAAATAAACATAAGCGAATGGAATGTTCATCTAAATGTTTTCTTCCTGTTACTGAAATCATTTGTGATGCGGCAACGCCGCCATTCCCCAGCAGAACAGCTGTTTATTTTCATGAACGTCAAAGAAAATTATGAAATTTTACAGGTAAACAAAACAATCAAAAGTTTTAATGTGATTTTTCCCGAAACTTGTGATCTCAAATTCCGATTAGAATGCCCAAATAATACGATGTGCGCAGTGTCCACAGTAATTCGATGGAATGCCTCCTTTAACTTTCAGGTAACTTTCTGGACACTATATAACCTCCAAACCTAGCTCTATAAAATACCCTTAATTTGTGTACAGAAAGACGAGTCGAAGAGCCTTGATTATTTACCTAAATAAACAAATATGTAACGTTGCCTTAAACGTAAAAATGACACGTTAGAGACAGACAGACAGACAGACAGACAAACGGCGCAACACCATAGCTCACACTACTATAGTATAGTATATGTGTGAGCTAAAAATTGCGATGTGACAGATCAGTCATACTTTACCAGACTTCATGTCTCTGAGACTACAACCTTATTGTATAAAAAATACTCTGCCAATTTATGGCGACTTAAGCTCACACTGGGTTCTATAGTTATAGTGTACGTGTGAGCTAATATTACTGAAAACTGAAATATATTGTATTGAATTCCAGACTCAATTACCTTTCGTTTGATACCACACAAAGCATGTTTTGACTGAAACTCTAATTTTTAAAATTTACCCCCACCCTTTTTTTAAAATAAACCAAAATGTATTTTTTTTAACGCCAGACTCAATTACCTTTCGTTTGATATCACACACGCCATATTTTTACATAAACTCTAATTTTTGAAATCTTCCCCCACCCTTTTATGTGGCTTTTGTTCGTTGGATTTTGTTCATTTTTAAATGGGACCATCTAGACCCAAAACCCAGCCTAGGTACCAAATTTCATTAAAATCGGGCAGGCAGTTTTTGAGTTATGCGCGTTGGTCGTTACAGACAGACAGACATACAGACAGACAGACGGCGCAACAAAAAAGTTTCAAAATCATCTGAAACGCAAAGATATATAAAAATGTTTGAAATCGGAGCAACTTTTTTTTTTCTCGAAAAAATTAGGATCACCATAGCTCACACTACTATAGTATAGTATATGTGTGAGCTAAAATATCTAGTTCTTTTTTATTTATATATATTAGGTATTGTAGTAGAGTAAATTTGTAGGATATTTCAAGAAAAAGCTGCAAAGGGTATATTTTAGCTCACACATATACTATACTATAGTAGTGTGAGCTATGGTGATCCTAATTTTTTCGAGAAAAAAAAAGTTGCTCCGATTTCAAATTTTTTTATATATCTTTGCGTTTCAGATGATTTTGAAACTTTTTTGTTGCGCCGTCTGTCTGTCTGTCTGTCTGTCTGTCTGTCTGTCTGTATGTCTGTCTGTCTGTCTGTCTGTCTGTCTGTCTGTCTGTCTGTCTGTGTGTCTGTATGTCTGTCTGTAACGACCAACGCGCATAACTCAAAAACCGCTTGCCCGATTTTAATGAAATTTGGTACCCGGGCTGGGTTTTGGGTCGAGATGGTCCCATTTAAAAATGAACAAAATCCACCGAACACAAGCCAAATAAAAGGGTGGGGGTAGATTTCAAAAATTAGAGTTTATGAAAAAATATGGCGTGTGTGATATCAAACGAAAGGTAATTGAGTCTGGAGTTAAACAAAATACATTTTAGTTTATTTTAAAAAAAAGGGGGGGGGGGTAAATTTCAAAAATTAGTGTTTAAGTGGAAATATGGCGCGTGTGATATCAAACGAAAGGTAATTGAGTCTGGAGTTAAACAAAATACATTTTAGTTTAAAAAAAAGGGGTGGGGGTAGATTTGAAAAATTAGAGTTTAAGTCAAAACATGGCTTGTGTGGTATCAAACGAAAGGTAATTGAGTCTGGAGTTCAATAAAACATACTTCAGTTTTTAGTTATATTAGCTTTCACGTAGATACACTATAACTATAGTACCCAGTGTGAGCTTAGGTGCCCATAGATTGGCAGAGTATTTTATATTTGTATATGCGTTAATATGCATAGACTCCACAAGTTTAAAAAGATTCATGGTCTTTTTATTTTTATAATAAAATACAAATAAATATTTTTCATCAAAACAACTTGCTTTTTATTATTATTAAAATTCTGTTATTATTCTATCCCTTATTCATTTCTATAGGGTTAATGGGAAAAGGGACACCAATTTTGATCACACAACGTTATTTCTTTTCGACGATTCATTTTCGTCTGCCTAAGGCTAAGGTATGTAGCCCGAGGAAGACGAAAATGAATCGTCGAAATGTCGCAAAGAAATACAGGTGGGTGATCAAAATTGGTTTCCTTATTTCCATTAACCCTATAGAAATATACAGGGTATTCATTTTGAAATTTCCCAACCCAGATTTCTCGAAAATGATTTTTTTTTTGAGAAAAAGTAAAAACAGGTCAATTAATTTATTAAGGAGGACACATTTTGGCTATCTTACAGTTTTTGTAGTACACACCCCCTTTGAAAAAATACTTTACACCTTTGTAAAGACATTTAAGAAAACTTAAAAAAATATAGGGGTAAAATGTACCCCTTAAAGGGGGTGTGTACTACAAAAATTTTAAGATAGCCAAATGTGTCCTCCTTAATAAATTTAATGTTTTTGACGTTTAAAAAAAAATCATTTTCGAGAAATCTGGGGTGGGAACTTGGAAAATGAACACCCTCTTTATTAAACAGAACGTGAAACCTACAAATACCTTATTAATGCAAAATAACTAAATATAATTACAGCTACTAATTATATAATAACCCATAATTAATTAATTTAATATTAAATAAGAATGATCCTTATAATAAATATACAGTATATTAATAATTAAACTCACATATATTTTTAAATACCAACAATATATTAGTGCTTAATGTAGCTTTTTTTTAGCATTTTGTCATGTGTTAAAATTGGTTGGTTAAACTCAATTTATTTTGACAAAAATTTTAATTTTTTGGGTTTTCAATATTTTTTGAATTTTCTCAGACAAATGTAAATTTAATGTAATTTTATGGTTTTATATTTACCTCAGGTGATGTAAACTAGAAATGTGTGTTCTACATACAATTTTTCCGCGCCTTCTAATGCGCCTGTCTGAAATCCTTGTATTCAGAGGAGTCCGAAACCAGTTTAGGTTGCTTGATGGAACGGAAAACTGACTGTCCGATAACAGTCAACGTCGACCTGGAACGCAAAAAGGATTTTTCGTACCGTTTTATGACCGTCGCACGCGTTGATGGAACGGACTTATTATCTGTAGAATTCTAGTAGGGAGAACTGACCTAAAATGACATACTCTAAGTACTTAACTCATTCAATTGCAATTCACCGTTTTTTAATGCTTATAAAATATTATTACATTTCAACAGAATTTAGGTTAATTCGAGGGTTAATTGTTCCAAAAGAAAATAAATGGATCCATGTTAGCATTTTTTAGTTAGTATTGACCGTTTAATATCGGTAAAATATTTTAGGAACCAAAGCTCTTGCAAGAATTTTAGTAGGGACAGCTGACCTAAAATAACATACTCGGGTAAAATGACGATGATGAAGCACATTGTTACTTTAAGCACAGGCTATATACTTTGTGATTGATATTTATGAGCTCTCAATATTATTGTACAGTGAATATTGATCGTTTGAATTCAAGGGGCCATTCAATAATATTGCACTCCAAAAAGAAATTGTCCAATACTATTGTAGGTCTGGCTGGCTGGTTATTGTGGCTACTTAAAATGAAACTAATAATAAAAATGTAAAAAAAAATATTTTGCCATCTATTCTTTTAAGTTATCTTCGTCGTTTAACAATACGGATTTATGTCTTAAAACAAAATCTAAGGGTAAATAGTTACAAAGTTTATTTTCACAGTCATAACACTTAAAGTTACTATTTTTCTTGACGAAATCTCTTGTATTTTCACAGGAATGAGCACAACCTTTGAAAAAATAGACACCCTTAACTCCGTTTTTATCGGTAAGTTGTGAGAATACACCAGGCATTTTCTATTTATTCTGCATTGATCTATTACATTGCATTTTCCAGCTTTTTCTAATGCTTCCCACTCGTTATCATCTACGTTTTTATCACATCTATAGCATAATGTGCCACCTAAAACAAAGTTCGGTTGCTTGAAGCATTTTCTTAAATTATTGCGAGAAGCAAAAACTACAAACGATTTGGCGTTTTATCGTACGAAATAACGTGGTGACTTACGATAAAGTGTTAGAAAACGTTGTTAAGTACGATTAAGCCCGGGAAAACTTGTTACGTGCGATAAAATCCAGGACAATGTCGTCAAGTACGATAAACTTAATTGGATCGTATGAGAAACCGTCGTTACGTGCAATAAAGTTACATGGGACACCGTCGTTCTTCATCTTCAAGTGACATTACAACCCCCAGTGGGTTTTAGCCTAATTATTCTGGTACAATTCTTCGCTACCTTCTTACTTAGATATTCTTGCTGTAATATTCTATCCACCTTTTTGTGGTCTCCCTCTTACTCTCCATCCCGCAGGTCTCCAGTTAATTTATTTTTCTTGATATTCTTGTCTCATTTATTTTGTATACATGTCTCAACCAAGCTAATATGTCGCTAACGATGTCGTTAGGTTCAATGAATTTTAAAAATAAAACGTTTTTAGGGACGATATATCCCGGGACAACCTTGTCAGGTGCGACAGAAAACAAGATAATGTAGGGGTCGGCTAACAGCTTAATTTTAAAAATCTACAATGGCAACTTAATTAATAATTTTACTCAGTTAGAGGTTGAACCGTAAAGAAAATTCATTTATTTTTAACACTCACTATTGTACGATATTAAATTAAAGTAACTCACGTTATTGTATTCAACCCATCACATCACTTAAACTTTGACTATAACCACTGACTAATACTTAACAACACCTTACTTGTGGAGACTCTGAGCCTAAATTAAATAATAAACGAATAGATCCTAGCCTTTTTATCAACTCTGTTCGATGATGAAATATCCGCCAAATCAAGGTTCTAAAGCCTCGAGACAAAAACGGCGCCAACGCTACCTAATTTTAATTAGGACAGCCAAACAAGGCAAAATCTTCAGTGTTTACATGGCTTAACGCATTGCTAATAATAAAAGCGGGCAGACCTCGAGGTTAATCCCACTAGGCCAAACTTTGATATTTGTATGACCTTAAATGGTGAAAAACATCACGAGACAGGAAACAACGATGTTGTTCCCCACTTTAAGACTTGTTATAAAAGCGCGATCGGGATAGCAAAAGATCATCAGTTCAAATCAGTCAAAAACTTAATATCATTCGTAATAAGTTATGATTTTTGAATCCAAACCAAAAAGTGAAAATAAGTAAATAAATAATAAAAGTGACTTAATGTGCCAAGGTAACTGTAATGCCACAAAACAAAAAAACTAAGTAGTGTTTAATATTAGTGGTGGCATTCTGGCTGTAATTATGGTGAGAGATTTATTTTGAACTTTAATCTATCGGTTGTTGCTTAAAATTCGTGGACTATGACAATTGACTTTGAATCATTTTGTTTTACCATACAAACTTTTGCTCACAAGAGCGTTTTGCTAATATGTTAACTGATAGACTATGGTCAAAAAGAGTTTATTGAAAAATATGAATTTAATGTTACAGTTTTAACTTTTGTGTGACTTGAATCAAAATAACGACATGCAATACTTTGGAATATGTACTATATTTTATTTATCAATATATAATAACCTGCTTCAAAGAAAGTGTTTAATTTTTATCAATATAAAACGGTTGTAAACAAAGCAATATACGCTAAAACGCTTACGCTAAAAAGATGGTAAAGATTTTGTACTGCACCCGGGGTAACTTAGAAAAATATTCGCTCGGTTTTCACGAAACCCTGGGGCAGCTTCACAATAACCTTGCTAGGTGCAGTAGAAACCGGGACCACGACGTCAGGTGTGACAAAGTTAATTGGATCGTGCGAGAATACGTCGTTACGTGCAATAAAGCTACGTGGGCCAACGTTGTTATATGCGGCAAATTTTAAAATAAAACGTTTTTAGGGTCGATGAAGCCCGTAAAAACCTTGCTTAGTGCGATAAAATGGGAGACATCCTTGATATGTGCGATAGAAACCGGGACAACGTCATCAGGTGCGATAAAGTTGATTTTACATTATACGAGAATACGTCGTTACATGCAATACAGTTACGTGAGCCAATGTCATACATCCAATACAATGCGATACATTTTAAAAATAAAACGTTTTTAGGGACAATGAAGCCCGGGAAAACGATAAAGCATGAAACAACCTTGTTAGGTGCGATAAAAACAAGGAAAAAACATCCTTAGACGTGCAATAAAGTCACGTGGTCCAATATCGTTAGGTGCGATAAACCCCGGAACAAAGTCATTAGGTGCGATGGAGCCCGGGACCAACGATCCTAAACACACAGGATTGCCTATTAGCTCGATTCTTTCAGCGGTAGGCGGTGCCTTGCTTACGTCACTAGTGGACCTCTGCTCAACGCGCTTCATTTAATACACATTGCAATCGTGAGTTTTTGCCGCTTTTTTCTTGCTTATTTGCAAACAAATTTTTTATTCGTATTAGTAAATATAATTAATAATTTCATTCATTCAAAACAAATGATTTGGTAAATCAAGAGTTTGCTCTGAGAGCTGAATTTTCCTACCAGACGATATGTTTATATGGAGTTTCTTTTTTAAATAGTTGAAAGTTTTAGAATAGAAGTAGGATTTTTTAAAATTTTAATCAATTTAAATCATTAGATGTATAATATATTGTTTTTGTTGCGAATATAATAAAATACACTTATATTATGTAGTAACAAAGAGGTATTTATTTGATATTACAGATCTAAAACTAGAAGGCAATCTTTTTTATTTTTTTCAAATTACGGTCATCTCCAGTCCTACCTACACTCTTTCTCTTCAAAATTTTTTTTTCTGGGATTAATAGTTATTATAATTCATTCTCATTATAGTTCTTAACTTACAAAATAGAAAAATTATACCACAAGTAAAATTAGGCTCTCTTTTATTTTATTTTTCGTGCTAATTGAGGAACAACTTTCAAAGGGCAATGGACGTTTACGCTCGATGATGATGACCGACTTCAACTAAAACACACATTCTTCCCGCCCCCACTTGAGAACATCCACCCATACCCCGCTGAAAAATGGGTGAAATTGAAACCTTGCCCCGCGCGCCGCTGAAAGCTTGTAATTATTTACGCTAAAAAAGTTCACCCAACTAATCGCTTGATGTTAACCACAGATAATAAAAAGAACTAGACAATCATGTCGTAAGGGAAGATTTAACTTTTTTTAAATAAATCAATTAAAAATACTTTTTGTTGTCTAGTTTTGGGAGGGCACTACCCCGTTGCCCTCCCTGTAGCAGACGCCACTGGTAAAACCCCCTCCCCCTTGAGCGTTCCCTTATTTAAGAACAATCCCTGTACTGAAAATACAAATCGTTGGGACAAACGCATAATACATTTGATATTATTCCAAATGCAAACATTTTAAGGTGCTGCTTATGACAGGGACTTATAAGCCAAAAGTAGCCAAATTTTTCACTTAACTCACATTTCTAAAGGTTTATTTACCTCCTAAATAATCTCAATACAAACAAAGCAACTGGTCCGCTGGTGACGTAAGCCGGCAGTGTTCGTCTCGCTAGTTAAGTATTAACTTTAGAGTTAATTGTTTTTAAAAAATTTTATTTTGCGTAATAACTTTAAAGTAACAATAGTACGATCTTAAGTCTACAGAAGCTTTGCTGGGAATGGTTTAATTTTCTCCTAACAATTCATATAATAGTAAAAAAGTGCAAAGTTAGCAAACACGTGTGGTTATAAAAATGCTTATCTAATATAATAAAAATAATATTATGTGAATATAACTCCTCCCTCCTTAGGTCTGAAAATCACGGAGTTGAAGACGGAGTTGTTTTCAGGCTCAACTTCAGAGTTGCGGCTGGATTTTGCTTCTTCATCAGGTGGTTGGTTTACCACTGTTTTTCTTGACGTTTTGTGTCGGCAAGACTTCAGTGAAACTCCATTTTTCCAAAAGTAAAATATCATCATGGCTATGGCAATCATAATGATAACTGAAGTAACGTAAGACGTGATGTGGCTGGCATGAAATTCATTTTGAATCTTGATTGGTTTTAATTTATTGGCAATATCATTTAATTTATAGATATTGGCAATATCGATTTTTGTTAAATTTGTTGATTCCAAAATTTCTGGTTGCTTAAATTTTTGGAATTCAATATTTGGTAAGATCAGTGGTCTTCCTTTTATTAATTGGTTTTCGTTTCTGTATTTTCGATTTGCAACTGTTACTTCACATGACTGTGGAATTCTAATTAAAATCGGTTTACTAGTTCCAATATATTGACTAGTGCGGCATTTTGTGTGGACCATTTCAGTTTTGGCTGGCATCACCAGTAGTTGGTCTTGTGCGATTTGTTCGATTATTGATTCTTGCAGATTGATGTTAAACACAGGGCAGTTTTGTGGTTGAAAGCCCTCTGTGAGTCTAAGGGTGCAATTGTCATCGGTGGTGAATCGTTCTTGGCAGTAGTACGTTTCTTCTAATTGTGGGCAGGCTTCTTCATGGAACTGATTTTTCTGTAAGCTTCGTGCCAAAAAAGGGTATCGAGGTACGAAAATTTGGTTATTTTGGATAGTAGGTATTAATTGGTAAAATGTATATGTTTCGGGTTCAATAATTGGGACATGAATTGCAAAAATTAATTTTAAGTTTGAAAAAGTTATTTGTGTACCCAAAAATTGATAGTAAGTTAAGACATTATTAAAACTTGGAATTTGACTAGGTTTGTAAATTTTCTTTAAATATTCCATCATTCGAATCAGTTCAGTGCCTGAAATAATTGAGTTATGCAAAGTGTTTAATTTTGCAAACATTATTGCATCTCCTAAATTATCGACAAAAGTAATAAGATTTTGGCAATCTAAATTGATTTGTGATAACAAATTTTGGAAAGTCAAATAGATATTTAAATCTCGAATTGTTGTTCCCATATAATTTTGTAATCTTTTTAAACTTTTTTCTAATTTATTTTGGTTACTACTAAGAACTGTTAAGGTTTTGTTATAATCTCGAATTAAGGTTTTTGATAACGAGATTTGTAAATTCATTTCTTGAACAATGGTTTTTTTGATTTTTCTGTAAGTGAGATATTGCTTGTTCGTAACGTTCACCATCTTCGGAGTCGAGGGTTCCAAAAAGCCATTTATTAATTTTTCCGACAACATTAATTAAACCTCGTTTATTCCTGATAACAGGGTGCAAATTTAAAATTTTATTTTGAGTGGTTTGTATTAAATATTCCGTTCTCAAAAGTGAGTTTTCGGAAAGACTGTTTAAAGATATCGGATTTGTATTATTGTCTTTTAAAAAGTTTTGTTTAATCATTGAGAAATATTTTTTAATTTTTGAAAATTGATCAATTATTGATTGAAGATCAATATAATGCAAAAAAGTATGTTTTGTATAAATTTGTTTTGAGCTACCTAGTTGGATAGGAAGAAGGGGGTTATTTAAGGTCGTAATTTGCACGTCATCATTGCTGCTGACTACTATTAGTGACGTCATTATGACTGCTACTATGAGGGCGTTCCTCGGGAGTGTCATTTTGAACCTGTAAAGAAGATTTCTTTTTAGTTTTTGGTTTTCGCGCACTCGATTTATGATAAGTGCCTTTTGTGGTGAAAATCTTTTTAGGAGTTTGTCTCTTTACTGCGGTTTTTGTAAATTTGGGGGCATCTTTTGATCTCGATTTCGTTTGTATGTAGGCGTCAGAATGAAGAAATCTGGGGGGTCCGATCGTTTTTCGTTTACCTTGTTTATATTTTTCTCTTTAACTTGCTGGTTTGCTTCTTTTATTTTTTCGTATAACTTTTGAGTTGTTTCTTTGTGTTTTTGGACATAGTCTGAAACGATGGCTGCGTCCGATATGCTAAAGGGGTCGATATTACTTATGTGCCCTTTTACCACTTCAAAGGGGGTAAATTTATGTACAGAGTGAATCGAATTATTATAACCAAGGCATGCGCGTTGCATGAGTTGCTCTGCGCTTGATTTTGGATTATCTTCCTTTAAACAAATGCTTCAATAATGGAAGAATGGAATCTTTCCACGGGGCTATTTGAATTCGAATTTTTGGCGGTTCCTATGTGAAGTTGGATTTTATGTAATTTGCAAAAATCTTGAACGTCCTTATTTTTAAATTCAGTTCCTGGGTCAACGGTTATTTTTAAAGGTAAACCGTGGTGGCTTGAGAAGGTCAGTAATGCATCTGTGACTGATGTACCGGTCAAGGTCTTTAAAAGGTACGCCTGGCCGTATCGAGAAAATGTGTCGTACACCGTTAAAAATATTTCTTTTGATATGCGAAATGAATCAACATGTACATGATCAAAAGGTTTTGAACTCGTGGGCGTCAAGTTAAATTTAATCACTGGAGGATCCCTATCGTATTTATTCCTTTGGCATGTTTCACAGTTGTTTACATATTCAGTAATGTCTTCGATCATTTTAGGCCAATAAAAATTTGAAGATATTGAAGTTTTCATTTCGTTAATGCCTCTATGACATGTTTTTGTGGTATGATACAGGGTGAGTTTTTCTTTTTGCTCTTCTCTTATCTCTACGTCTACTAATAATTTTGGGCAATGTATTATTTTGTAAGATGCATTTTTAAAGATATTTTGGACAGTTGTTGTAAATAATGGGGCCAAAATTGAGGTTCTAAAGAAAATACCGTATCGTTGTTTTGGTTCTAAAAATTCTTTTATAAATTTAATTATGTCTTGCTGTGCATCATTGGCAGTTAGTGTGACGTAATATCTCGTATTTTCAAAGACTTTGTCAAATTTACATTGCATCTTATCTGTATCGCTAATAGTCATTATTATTTGATTTTTATATTGATTTAGAGGTCTTTCCGATATTGGTATTGCCAATATTGGTTCTTCAGCTGATGAGTGAACAGTTTCTCCATCTGAATTTTCATCCTGGGATTGATTTGATTGATTTTTTGATATTCTCTTTGATTGATTTGATATTGGCATTGATTGATCTGATTGACTATAATTTTTAATGACCGATTCAAATGTAAACATTTCAAAATAATTTTCTTCGAAGGGTTGAACTCTTAGGGGTTGTTCGAAAGTAAGGGATAAATTTCGATCAGTGGGGTTTTGAATCTCTACGCATGCCCATCCATCTTTGGCATTTGTTATTATTGGCGGTATTAAAAAATTACCAATTTTATTTCCATTCGTTAATATTTCGCCCTCGTCTATAGAAACAGGTATTAATTTTAAAGCCTTTTCCTTGGGTCCTAATGCTACTGTTGAGCTTGTATCAAAACTTTGTCGATATATGAATGGTATTTTTACATTCAATCCAATCAATTGTTGGTTAATGATGTCCAGGTTGATTTCAAGTTGTCTAAGGTCGTTTATACCTATTACACCGTCGAAAAAATCGTGGAAGTCGAATAAAACGAACTTAATATATGTGTTACAATTAAATTCTGCGAACGCAGGGATTTCTGCTTCAAACTGTGTTTCGGTGCAACCTGTTGCCGTTTTAATTTTATTTTGTTTTCTAAAAATACAATTTGGAAAAAATTCTTCAGCGATTGATGGTCGAAGAACCGAACGACAACTTCCTGTATCGATTAATAATTTACATTTTGGATGTTTAATTTCGATATAAGGAAGTGCGCTGTTGCCAGAGCTATTTATTTCTACTAGGTTTGATTTTGTTTGGAGCTGACCTCTTGAAAATTTTCGGTTTTATTTTTAGTTTCCGAGATATTTAAATTTTGAGTTAAAGTTCCGGGATTTTGCATTTCATTTCCTTGATTTTGGTAATAAACATTAGTTTCATATGACTGATCGGTGTATGGGTTATAATCATCGCTATGGTACTGGTTATAATCATGGCTATCGTACTGATTATAATCATAGCTATTATATTGGTTGTAATCATGGTCATCGTATTGGGTATAATCATAGTCATTGTATTGGTTATAATCATGGCTATAATTATTTTGAGAAGATACATCATTCATGTGTAATTCTTCGAAATGAAATTGAGGTGGTTTAGGATAACGTTGCCAGTGTTGTGGTAGTTGACTTTGTTGGCTATGTACGCGTCTAAATGTATTATTAGATGTCACGGACATTGGGGTAGGTTTTGGTAATTGATCTTGTGGTGTATTTTTTGGTTTAAATACGTCTGGTTTGGGACCGAAAACTTGTTCACCTGTGAAAAACTTTTTTGGTGGCATTGGTCGTGGTTGAATATTTATTGGACCAGTAGGAAACCTATTTTGGTTAGCAAAATTTTGATTAGAGAAATTTTGATTTTGAGGTCGCTGCTGAAAGAAGTTTGAGTTTTGACTAAAATAATTTTGAGGTTGTCTTTGGAAATTATTAAACGGTTGATTTGGTGAGCTAAAAATATTTCTATTAGGTACTTGTTTTGAACTTGAAGGGAAATTGTGATTATTTTGAGAACCGTATAATTTTTCGAAATTTTCGAATTCGTCGACTTTAGTCATGGCTTCTTCTAACGAATCGGGTTTATTGAAAAACATATTGTCACGGATTTTACCTGTGCAATTTGCGATAAAAGTATTTAATGCAGTTTTTTCATATTCATTTTTCAAAATAGCAAATGTTTCGAGGGGTAGATTTTCTTGTCGAACCATTTGATTGATTGCGTTTGTAAGGTGCTTAAGCCGTGTACCAAAAGAAAAAAGATCTTCGTTTTTAAAAGGTTTTGTGCGAGCTAAATCTTGAATTAAGCATTCTTTATCTCTTCGATCAGAAAAACATTGTTTTAAAGCTTCCTTTAATTCGAAATAATTTTGTATATCACTTCTATTGCCTACCAATTTTTCGGCATTACCTGTCAATTTACTTTGGATGTGATCAAAAATTAATGCATTAAGTGTCTCATTTCGTGCAACTGAATAGTCTTGTACTAACCTATCGCATTTGTTTAAGAAAATATTAAGAGTTTCATAACTACCATCATAAGGTCTTAAAGTATTTAACCTTGCCCTTAATAAATCCCATTCTATACGTGGTGGTTGAGGAAGTGGCATAACATTACCTTCTTGATTTGCCATTTTTGACGGTCTTATAACGTTTGCAAAATTTTGAAACCGATATTCAAAATGTTTCGGTTGTTTTTTCTCTGTTTTTGATTTAAACTGATTCGAAAATAAATTACTTAAAGAATCCGAATCAGAATCACTGTCTGAGCTCATAAAAATTACAAAAAAAAAATAAATTTTTAAATGTTTTTTAATACTAATTTCTTTTTTTCAAAATTCTAAAATTCAGTTTTCGATTTTTGTTGAATTTTATTTATTTTTTGTTTTTCCTATTCTATTATTAACCTAGTTGATCGCAATTGATCTTGCCCTAAATCTATTGATCCCAATTGATCTGGCCTAAATATAGTGATCCCAATTGATCTTGCCTAAACTAATGATCCCAATTGATCTTGCCTAAAATTAATGATCCCAATTGATCTTGCCTAAACTAATGATCCCAATTGATCTTGCCTAAAATTAATTGATTGCAATTAATCACGCCCTAAAATTATCTCTACCGAAATCTTACACGATCTAGGAAGAGGCGAAAAGGAAAATTTGGCACTTACGATTTTTGTGGTCTTCTTGCGTCGTGGTTGCTTTATCGCTGTGGCCCAAATTAATCCTTCCCCGATTCACCAACAGAGAACTGCGACTTGTCACTGTTAAAGTTCTTTTTGCGTTTTAAAGAGTTGAAACTCACGAACCGATTAAAGTTTTTGTTTTTTAACCGATACTAAACGCATCCTACCGACTGCGCCAGTTAAGTATTAACTTTAGAGTTAATTGTTTTTAAAAAATTTTATTTTGCGTAATAACTTTAAAGTAACAATAGTACGATCTTAAGTCTACAGAAGCTTTGCTGGGAATGGTTTAATTTTCTCCTAACAATTCATATAATAGTAAAAAAGTGCAAAGTTAGCAAACACGTGTGGTTATAAAAATGCTTATCTAATATAATAAAAATAATATTATGTGAATATAACTCGCTTAACCGACGCTAACATAAAGTTAAATGGAAATAAGCAATCCTGTGTGTCTAGGATCGTTGGCCCGGGACAACGTCGCGTTATTGGGTGCGACAGATTTAAAAAATAAAACGTTTTTAGGGACGATAAAGCCAGGGACAAGATTGTTAGGTGCTTTATTAGATTTAAAAACGTCGTTACGTGTGGGCCAATGTGCGATAAACAACGTCTTACGTGCCACAGAGCTTGCGCTAACTTGAAAATAAAATGTTTTTGGGGAAGACAAAGCCCGGGAAAACCTTGTGAGGTGCGATGAAAACCGGGACAATGTCGCAAGGTGCCCAGGTGCGATGAAATTTATTGGATTTTGCAAAAAAAAAACGTCGTCATGCACGATAAAGGTCGCGTCGTTAGGTGCGATAAAGTGAGTTGGATTGCATTATTTGCCAAGCACGTTTAATTATGATCTGCCCACCTACTTCGAGGGCGCACCTAGGGGGGATCAAGGAATCGATGTCCCCTCCCCCGAAATTGTGTTAATGGTCTGACTTGGAGAGGATTTTCTTAGTTAAACCTGTGGTAAAATACAGTTTTATCATTATTTTTAGATTGTTAGACTTAAAACCCAATCACTTTAATCAAATACGTTCCTGATTTAATTTTGTTCTCTTTATACCCGAAAAATCATTTGGCACGAAACAATTAAATTTAACAATCTATATTTTAAACTCTAATTAGAATCAGTAAGGTTTATGAATTCCTACATAAATTTCGCAACTTCGAACAGGTAGTCAACGCTGATTTGATTGTTGGTACTAAATTTAAATTAAAGCGGTAAGCAAATTCAAATTAATTCAGCATCATTTGGTAATGCTGTTGTAGAATGTGTTTACGTTAAAACTATATATTTTTGTCATTGTTATAATAAACAACGAAGCCGGCTATAACACAACCTCAAAACTATTTTTGTTGACGTGAACGTTATTTTGGGAATGGTCATTTCGGAAACGTTCTCGGATGACGAACGTAAATAAGCATTATTTTATCACAAGCTTTTATTTAATTTTACTTATAAGTTTGTAATAAATATAGGAATTTTTTTTTGACAAACTTCTACATATCGGATTAAATTTAAAAAAATGTATTTATACATGAGTTATTTTATAAAAATGTCATGAAATTTTTTAAAATATTTGAAATGTATTGTATTTATTTGTTGATTTTTTTTTTATATTTTAAAAAATATTTAGAATTTTAAATTAAGATTTTTGTAGAAATTTAGAAAACATTATTTTTTGTTTAGAATTTTTGAAAATTTTTATTCATAATTTTTAATTTTTTTTATTGTTTATAAATATATAATGAATAAAGAACATTTTGATTTAGAAAGATGTCTTATTTTCATAAAAGTGCAAAATAATCACTTTTATTATTTTTGGCGCAAATAAATATACAGTTAAAAAAAATATTGCATATTTTGAAAATTATATAAACATTGAATGTGCCATTAAAGCCAAATATATAAATAAATAAAATAAATAATTTAAAACTTCGAAACTTAAAAAAAATATCTTAAATGTTTGAGACAAAAATGTTTTTAAAATTAGCAAAAAAAAAATACCCCAAAAATGACATCTAAACATACTGGGTAATTTCACCAATTATTACAATCCATATCGGGTTTTACTAAATTAATCGATTTAAAGTACTTTTAAAGAGTATTATTTTTAAAGTTTTAAAAAAACGTTCCCCACATTAACTTTTTTTGAGCGTAGTCTATTATTTTGCCCGATAATTTGAAAAATGTACCGTTCTATACTGTGCCTTGTTATAAATTAATAAATGAGGAGTTAACCCAACATTTTGATGAATGATTTGCAATTAAATGTCGATAAGTGTAAAATTACAACAACTCTCGCAAAAAGAATCCAATAAAGTTTGGTTATTCTAAAAATAATATAAGTTTCGAAAGAGTAGAAGCTATCAAAGATTTGGACGTGTGGTTTGATGCCGAATTGTCATTTAACGTTCGTATAGAGTTAACCAGTAAATTTTAACAATATTTACATATTAAAACATGTTTACTGTGCAATAGTTAAATCTGTTTTAGAATCTGCATATATACTGTAGTCTTCATACTATAAGAAATATATCGACATGGTCGAAAATGTGCAAAAAAATTCCTAAGAAAATTTTCTTTTACCCACATAGCACAAAAATTACATCAACGTTAAATTAACGTGAACAAAATAATAACGTCTTTTTTACTAAAAAACAACCTCATACCATGTCATACTTGTTTCCTAAATCTACATGCTTAAAAATAACTTAAAAACAAAAAAAAAATTTTGCTGAATTTTCTGGTCCTGTATATATAACGTCATTTTTACCCTTGTTATTTTTATGTGCCCAATTCACACTTAAAAAGTTCTCCACAACATATTCTAAAACGCCACTAGATTATGACTTCTCAAACCTACTAACTTTCTGCGTCATTATTTGTCACGTTTATTTAAAAACTTTTTTTTTACTTAAAAGTGACGCGAAAGGAAGTTCTAAAAGTTCACTAGTTTAAAACTAGAACAGTTCAAGATAATTTTATAAGATGGCGCTCAAGGCAAGACAAAATCTCTATATATAGTATAAGAGCCCAGTAGGATTTTGGGCTTGAATTGCAAACCGATACTCATATATTTTATTCGATTCGGCATAAGACCATGTCCCAAAAAAAATGGAGATACCTGCGAAAATCCTGCATAAACAACCCGCCATCTTTGTTTAAAGATGGCGAAAAGGAGTTTGGATCAAATGTACGTAACTTTTTTATTATGACATCGATTTTACCCAAACAAATTGTGATTAGCTTCTACTAAAATGGCATCTCAAAATCACCATCAATACTTTGTTTTTTATTTGTCTCTATACTATAAATTCTGTAAGTTCTTCAAATACGCAATTTTTTTTTAGGTTTTTTGATTTTTTAAAGAAAACTACTGGATTTACAAAAAAACATAAAAAATAAAAAATATGCAGATTGTCAAGATGTATTCATTGTGGGTCTAACATTTGCTGTAGATTAAGTGGTTCTCGAGTTACACTTAAAAAACCACTAAATTTGCCTATACCTACCCCCTGGTACAAAATTTTTATATTTTCACCAAAGTCATGAAAGTGAGTCGGTAAAGCTGGAGGGACCATGATAAGGGGCCCAAAAACCATTGATGTCATTAATTGTTGCTAATTTGTTGCTAATTTGTTGCGACAAAATTAATTTTGTTGCTGTAGCCGTTTACGAGAAAATTGTGGTCCCCTCAGGTTTACCGTAAAGCTAGGGGGACCACGCGTATCTCCGATTTGATAAGGAGTAGAAAGGTCAATTTTGCGGCATTATTTGTTGCTCGGAAGGCCCATCAACAATCAAAAGTAATATGGTCAAAAAAGTTAACCGTTATTTTTTTATAGGCAAAAAACCATTTTTTTAAGTAAAGCTACTGAAACCAGCCATATCTCGTCACTGGATTGAGCTATCGGGATGAAACAAAAACTGGATTTTGTTGCTCGCCTCGTACGAATTAGCTGCGGCAAAATCCATTTTGTTGCGGCGTTATTTTTGAAAAAGTTGTTATTTCGTAACATTGTAGGGGTCATAACTCAAAAATGAACTAAGGGGCCCAAAAGTTTCATATGCCGTTAGATGGAGGGTAACGAGTACTAATTAGTTGCGGAAGAACCAATTTTGTTGCTGTAGCCGTTTTCGAGAAATATGCGAAAAACTAGTTTTGGTAAAGTTAGGGGGACCAGCCATATCTCGTCACTGGATTGAGCTATTGGGATGAAACAAAAACTGGATTTTGTTGCTCGCCTGGTACGAATTAGTTGCGGCAAAATCCATTTTGTTGCGGCGTTATTTTTGAAAAAGTTGTTATTTCGTTACATTGTAGGGGTTATAACTCAAAAATGAACTAAGGGGCCCAAAAGTTTCATATGCCGTTAGATAGAGGGTAACGAGTACTAATTAGTTGCGGAAGAACCAATTTTGTTGCTGTAGCCGTTTTCGAGAAATATGCGAAAAACAAGTTTTGGTAAAGTTAGGGGGACCAGCCATATCTCGTCAATGGATTGAGCTATCGGGATGAAACAAAAACTGGATTTTCTTGCGCGAATTACATTACATTGACCACGTGTATCATAATACGAAACTTGCAGAATATACAAATAGTTAGAACCGCATTTTAATAATTATGTTTTATTTGTCAGCAATATTTTATTATAACTTATAAGCAATAATTTAGTATAAAAGCATGTACACTATTGGAAATAAATCAGTATCGTACTCACTATTTTAATTGTATTAATTATAATTAGTTTTTTGTAGCAGAAAATAATAAAGGGTGTTTTTAAAAACTACCCCTTACGTCATCAACCCTTAATTGGCGCAGTCAGCAGGATTGTGGAAGGGCTCTACGCAGAAGAAACCCGTCACTGTCAAGTGTTTGTCCGCAATCAGAACCACTCCCGGCAACCATTCATAGGTTCACCAGTAGAAGATAAGAACTAGAAGATAGGACCCATCCCGGCAACCATCAGCAGGTTCACCAATAGAAGATAAGAAGACTAGAAGATAGAAAGAACATGCATCTAAGCATCATAATTATATTGTAAGTTTATTTCAATATTTTAATGTCAGACGACGAACTTTCAGATCAGCTCAACCACAGCCTAAGATTCTCCAACATACCACGCCACCCCATCTTCAGACCACCCGTACTGCAGATCACACCAGCCACACCGATTCGACCAGAGATTCCGCTCAGCCCCTACCAAGAACCACTTATCCAAGGAGAAGCCATCATTCCCGTACTATCCATCCACGAAGAATTCACCATCTCTACCAACCTCAACCAATCATTCATTAAAGAAGATACCAACATGGCACCTCCAGTTTTCGACACAAAGAATCTCTGCATCATCCCAGACTATGAAGGCAACCCAAACGAGCTCCACAACTTTATCAACGCAACAACCCTCCTCCTTAACCACTACTGGGATACCACCGACGTAAACAGCTTCCAGAACCACATGCTTATTCAAGGAATCCTAAGCAAACTTAAAGGAAGAGCCAGAGAAGTCATCTCCGTTTATGGTTGCAACGATTGGCCTGTAATCAAGAATACCCTCATCCAAAACTTCGCCGACCAACGAAACGAAAACTCTCTGACAAGAGACCTTGTCAATCCAGGCCAGGCCATTCCAAACTAGCTGGAACAACCAACCAGGCCCATCGCAATTCCCTAAACCAGAACCAATGAGCATAGCATCCAGGGCAGTATCAAGAATACCAAACCAAAGAATGCCGCAACAAAATACAACTCCTAGGTACCACATAGAAGAAATATACAATATTGAACATCAAGACAGCAACTACGGTTATGACAATACATATACAGAAGAAGACGTCTGGAACTACTATAACCAATATAACGCCCAGTACCCGGAAGAACAACAAGAATACACCTACGAGAGCGAAGAACAAAATTTTCAAGAAACCGAAAACCCAAACGACGAAACGTAGTAGAACTCCACAACTACACCGACAAAAAAGAACTTCCGTATATTACCATAGCTGATCCACCTCTCAAACTGCTTATCGACACCGGTGCTACAAAATCATTCCTCAACCCAGAAATCGCCTTCCGACACTTCAGGAACAAAATCAAGCACGAACCTTTTGTCGTGACGTCAATCTTCCAAAACCACTCTCAAGATCACTCCGCAGAAATTCCCATCTTTTCCGAATTTAACTCCGATATCAACATGAAGTTCTACCTATTCAAATTTCATCAAACATTCGATGGACTTATCGGACTAGACAACCTCAAGCTACTCAAGGCCAAAATGGATCTTCCAGAATCAAAATTAATAACTGAAAGAGCCACCCTTCCTTTGGAATACTACGAAACCAACAAAACACAATTTTACTCCATCCAACTGGAACCACATTCAATTACTCCAGTCAGGCTTCCAGTAAAAGAAGCCGAAGGAACCGTCATCTTGCCAAGACAAAATATCCAAGGAGCTACCTTAAGAGAAACACTAAGTACAGCCTGCAACCAGATGGCATGGACAGAATTAATTAACGAAACCGACGAACTACTCCAAATTGCTTTAATGGAACCAGTCCACAGTTCCGAATTCAACCTCAACAACTTTAACCTGTATTCCGCAGATGTGCTTCCTCAATTGTCAGAAGATACAGCCTTTTTCGAACCAGAAATTCGAACAGATCACCTCAATCCGGAAGAAGAACTCAGCATAAGAAAACTCTGCAAAAAATTTGCCGACATCTTTCATTATCCAGACACGAAACTAACTTTCACCAATCAAATAAAGCACCATATTAAAACCAAAGACGAAATACCGGTCTACACCAAATCCTACAGATATCCTTATATTCATAAGGAAGAAGTAAAGAACCAAATAGAATCCATGCTGGACCAAGGCATTATAAAACCAAGCCAATCACCATGGTCATCACCAATCTGGATTGTTCCAAAAAAACCAGATGCTTCTGGAAAAATTAAATGGCGTATAGTAATAGACTACAGAAAAGTCAACGACAAGACCATAGATGACAAGTATCCGATTCCCAACATCAACGACATTCTAGATAAACTTGGAAGATGCCAATATTTTACAACTCTGGACCTAGCCAGTGGATTCCACCAAATAGAAATGGCCAAAGAAGACATTCAAAAGACAGCATTTAATGTAGAAAATGGGCACTACGAATTCGTTCGTATGCCATTCGGCCTTAAAAATGCTCCAGCCACCTCCCAAAGAGTTATGGACAACGTCCTGAAAGGTCTCCAAGGAGACATATGTCTCGTATACATGGACGACATCATATGTTACAGTACATCTTTACAAGAACACCTTGTTAACCTGGCCAAAATATTCCAACGACTCAGAGAAACTGGATTCAAAATTCAGCTAGATAAATGTGAATTCCTGAAAAAAGAAGTCGGATTCCTAGGACACATTATTACCCCAGAGGGCATCAAACCCAATCCAAGCAAAATAAAGGCCATTACCGATTACCCAATACCAAGAACTGCAAAAGAAATCCGTGGCTTTTTAGGACTACTAGGATACTACAGGAAATTCATCAAAGATTTTGCCAAAATAACTAAACCCCTGACAACATGTCTAAAGAAAGACGCCAAAATCAAGCTTACTCCAGAGTACCTCAATTGCGTAAAAATCTGCAAAAATCTACTAATCAACGAACCATTACTCCAATATCCTGACTTTTCCAAACCATTTAACCTGACTACCGATGCCAGCAATTTTGCTCTTGGAGCAATCCTATCACAAGGACCTATTGGAAATGACCAACCTATAGCTTACGCTTCCAGAACTCTGAATGAAACCGAGTTAAAATATTCCACAATAGAAAAAGAAATGCTTGCAATTGTGTGGGCAACCAAGTATTTTAGACCGTACCTATTTGGAAGAAAATTTAAGATTTTGTCGGATCACAGACCACTATCTTTTCTGTTGTCACTGAAAGATCCCAACTCTAAATTAGTCAGATGGAGACTTAAGCTAGAAGAATTTGACTACGAAGTCGAATATAAGAAAGGAAAATCCAACACAAATGCCGAAGCTTTATCTAGAATTGAAATACATACTAAAGAAGCCGAAGTAAAAGAAACAAACAAGGACCTTGAAAATATTTCACTAATCAACCACCCATCTTCATCATCTGATCCAACCCAATTTATCCCTAACTTGCCAGACGAAAATCAACCATCAACCTCATATGACCTAGCAGAATTAATAACCAATGAACCTGTGCAAAACCTAACACGATCAGAACTTGATGTAATCGACGAACTTTTCGAACAATATCAACTACAAAAAACTAAAGAACAAGAAACCTCCAGTGATATTACAATACATACCGCCCAAGAGGACCCTATAGCAGGAATACCAATATCTGAAAAACCGCTTAACTACTTTAACAACCAAATAATGCTTAGAACAGTCAACTACAACCCAGCCAAACCAGTAATACTTGAAGCTTTCCCCAACAAGACCAGAACGTATGTACAACTTGGACGAGCTAATATTAAAACCGAAATAATTCACCTATTTAAACAATACATCGATCCGAAAAAGAAATATGCAATATTGTTCGAAGACGACGAACTCTACATAACTACCAACAATATTTTAAAAGAAATATTTATTAACTCTGCATTCGACATTGTAAAATGCAACGTTCTTTTGGAAGATATCAACAATGAGAAAAGACAAAAAGAAATACTTATCAGTTACCACAAACCACAGAGGGATCAACGAGACAGAAGCACAGGTTAGAAAAAAATACTATTGGCCAAGCATGAAAAAAGATATTGAAGAACTCATTAATTTCTGTCACATCTGTCAAACTAATAAATACGATAGAAATCCAGCAAAGCCGCTCCTTATGCTAACACCCACACCAACAAAACCTCTAGAAATCATTCACCTAGATACTTTTCAAGCTGGAGGACAAAAATTTCTGACAATTATAGACGCCTTCTCAAAATATGGGCAAAATATACCCAATTGATAGCGCTAACGCAATCTCTATAGTAAACGCAATTTTGATCTTTATAACTCACCATGGAGTCCCATATATGATAATCTCAGACGCAGGAACAGAATTTAAAAATGGAGTCTTTCAAGAATTCGCAAATACCCACAAGATCACCATCCACTACAATCACCCAGACAATCCACAATCTAATGGAATGATTGAACGTTTCCATTCAACTATTATAGAACACCTAAGAATTTTAAGAGAAACCAAGAAATCCATGACCGTTAAACAACAAATGCCTTATGCAATCTTAGGATACAATAGTTCAATCCACTCTACGACTGGAAAAAAACCAATCGAAGTTCTCAATGGACACTTAGACGCTCGAGATCCATTTGACATTGACATAAAGAAAACTCTAATTAACAACTACACTCAAGAACATAGGGACAAAACAAAAGCTATCTATAAAGAACTTAACGAGAAGTTACAACACAATAAGGAAAAATACATCCAGAAAAGGAATGCTGGAAGAGAACCACCTATTACATACAAACCTTGTACCAAAGTCTATACCAGAAAAACACTAAAACGGAACAAACTACTGCCAAGGTTTTCCTCCAAAACCGTCAAAAAAGATAATATCGTGACCATAGAAACACAGGATACATCCGTACACAAGAAGAATATCAAAAGTCATCCCCACAAAAAGATTAATAAACAAAATTCTTCCTTACAGATGTTCCTTGGTCAAAGCCAAAGAAGTCCAGATCCAAAACCTTCGGGACAACCCAGGGATCCTGCCACTAAAACTGGGCCAGGCGAAAATCCAAATTAGCACACACGACTTCATTCATTACTTCAACCTTATACTACTAGCTAACGAAATCAACTCTTTGAAACAAGAATATAAAGATGTCACCAATGCAATCAACCAAGGACTAAGTTATCCATATTTTCACAGTCTACAGAACTTTGACAAAAGCCTCCAGTTTCTACTAAGAACATGTGAAGAGAAGCTTCAAACAATTTTTCCTCACTACCGAACCAAAAGAGGTATCATTAACGGTCTAGGAAGCCTCATCAAAATCATATCTGGAAACCTAGATCAGGAAGATGCAAAAAAATACGATAATGCAATTTCTATCTTAGAACAAAACCAAAATAACATTATCAGTCAAGTCAATCACCACATGAGCCTGAACAAAAAGGTTATGAAGAACTTTGAAGAAACAACAACACTTATCAGCCACAATGAAGATGCCATTAAATCCGAACTCAAAAGAATTAGCACAGAACTAAACAAAGTTGTATTCGACTTCAATCATTACATGGAAACCAGAAACATTCTCGACCAACTTAACGTAGCCTTCCAAGGAATATTACAAATACTAAGCGACCTTGAAACAGGAATAGCCCTGTCAAGAAATAGCATCCTCTATAACAGTGTCATAAAAGTGGAGGAACTGAAGTGGACAATTAACGAACTACTAGAACACCATTCAGAACACCAACTAATTTACACCCTTGATGAAGATCTTTTAAGCACAGAGTGCTACTACTCCGATAACAAGATAGTCTTTATCCTACATTTTCCCATTGTAGAACCAAAAGAATTTTCATATTACCATCTGTTCTCAGTACCAACCGACAAGCATACAACAATTATTCCACCAGCTCCATATCTCGCCTCAAACAATGATATGTATCAATACATGGATCAAATCTGCACGCGAATCGATGACAGATACCTATGCACTGAAACAATTTTGCAAAACTCACACAATCAAGACTGCATTAACACCATTCTTCAAGTCTCCAGCAAAGAAACAACTTGTAAGCAAACCAAAATTTCCATTAACTCTACCATAGTGCAACAAATCTCAGAAGCTTACTATATCTCTATATTTCCCAAAGCAACCAAAATATCAACGCATTGTAACTCTACCAAACTCATGGTTTTAGAAGGCACCTACCTAATAGAACTACCACCTGGATGCGGATTCAAAACAAAGAACGAATCATTTATTAATATGAAAGAAACTATTAAAGAAGAACCATTGACACTACCAAAAATCAAAATCACACCAAAAGAAAGGTCTATCAAAATAAATACAATAAAAATAGACAAAATTCCCTTAGACCAACTTCACAAACTCAGAAAAGAAGAAGAACATTTACAACCTATCCAAGCAATAACATATCAGGATTACACACACTACTGGATGACACCCATCTATATTATTTTCACACTTATACTCTCACACACTCACAGTTATACTTGGCATACGGAAATGGATAACGAAACAACCAAAGAAAACGAAGCTCCCTCAACACGATGACAATGAAACAGAAGAACATGGCAGCACGAAATCTCAGAGGCCAGTTTTGTTCGTCCCTTACAAAACTTCCCCAGGGGATGGAGAAATTACATTACATTGACCCCGTGTATCATAATACGAAACTTGCAGAATATACAAATAGTTAGAACCGCATTTTAATAATTATGTTTTATTTGTCAGCAATATTTTATTATAACTTATAAGCAATAATTTAGTATAAAAGCATGTACACTATTGGAAATAAATCAGTATCGTACTCACTATTTTAATTGTATTAATTATAATTAGTTTTTTGTAGCAGAAAATAATAAAGGGTGTTTTTAAAAACTACCCCTTACGTCATCAACCCTTAATTCGCGCCTAGTACGAATTAGTTGATGCAAAATTCATTTTGTTGCGGCCTTATTTTTGAAAAAGTTCTTATTTCGTCACATTGTAGGGGTCATAACTCAAAAATGAACTAGGGGGCCCAAGAGTTTCATATGCCGTTAGATAGAGGGTAACGAGTACTAATTAGTTGCTAGGGGGCCCAAGAGTTTCATATGCCGTTAGATAGAGGGTAACGAGTACTAATTAGTTGCGGAAGAACCAATTTTGTTGCTGTAGCCGTTTTCGAGAAATATGCGAAAAACAAGTTTTGGTAAAGTTAGGGGGACCAGCCATATCTCGTCACTGGATTGAGCTATCGGGATGAAACAAAAACTGGATTTTGTTGCTCGCGTAGTTCGAATTTGTTGCGGCAAAATCCATTTTGTTGCGGCCTTATTTTTGAAAAAGTTGCTATTTCGTAACATTTTAGGGGTCATAACTCAAAAATGAACTAGGGGGGTCAAAAGTTTCATATGCCGTTAAATAGAGGGTAATCAGTACTAATTAGTTGCGGAAGAACCAATTTTGTTGCTGTAGCTGTTTTCGAGAAATATGCGAATAACAAGTTGTGGTAAAGTTAGGGGGACCAGCCATATCTCGTCACTGGATTGAGCTATCGGGATGAAACAAAAACTGGATTTTGTTGCTCACGTAGTTCGAATTTGTTGCGCCAAAATTAATTTTTATTGCGGTTCTACTTATGACAAAGTTGTAATTTCGTAACATATGCTTTTATTTAAATAAGTAACATTACCACATCTATTTTATTTGCCTCCAAGCCAAATTAACTCGATGAAAAATAAACAAACAACAGTTTTTCAAAAGTTGATGTTATGGTAAACATGAATCTAGTGTGCTGGAATGTTGGTGAAGATGGATAAACGTTCATGTCTAGGTAAGAAAATATTTCAATCTAAAAAACCATTTAAGGATTTTAGTTGGCCCATGTTTGTCTTTTTTTCATTGTAACACAGTACACTGCCAACTAATATTACCTTCACCACAGTGCGTAGTAGCAATGACGTACGCAGAAATGACTCTTGGGGGGCTTAAATGATACATTTTAATCTTCATTTTTGGTGAAAAATTATGTTTAGGGGGTCAATTTTCATTGGGTCTGGGGGGGTTAGGCTCCTAAGCACCTCCTCCACCTCTGCGTACTGCACTGGTAGTAGCGCCACTACATCCTGGATGGCTAGCCAGGATCCGGTACAAGACGCTAGCCCTACCAAGCGTACTTTGGCTGCCTGACTTCCACATGCGCAGATCTACCAATATTATTTACTTCATGTATTACAATAGATGAGCAGTGTGATTTTCACTTGATTTCTAACTACATGAAAATAGAAAGTTTCAAAAACTTAACCTAACGAAACCTAATCAAATTTAACCAAACCGAACCAAAGCAAACTGAACCAATAATTTTCTTCAAAAAAAAACTTTCCTGACTTACTACTCGGGATCCTAGAGGATGTGAATCCGAACCAAACCGAACCGAACCGAACCGAATCGAACCGAACCTATCCAAACCTAACCATACCCAACTAAACCTAATTAGCGGTGTTGTAGTTTAGTTTGGTTAGGTTAGGTTTGGTTCGGTTTAGTTAGGTTCGGTTCGGATTCACATCCTCTAGGATCCCGGGTAGGAAGTCAGGAAAGTCTTTTTTTTTTAATTATTGGTTCAGTTTGCTTTGGTTCGGTTCGGTTAGATTTGATTAGGTTTAGTTAGGTTAGGTTTTTGAACCTTTCTATTTTCATGTGGTTAGAAATCAAGTGAAAATCACCCTGCTCATCTATGAGGTAAATGATATTGGTAGATCTCCGCATGCGGAAGTCAGGCAGCCAAAGTACACTTGGTAGGGTGGATCCGGTGACTTTACAGTGTAAATATAATATAGGACACTGTGCCTTCACTGTCCTCAAAGAAGATCTGTCTTCTGGTTCTGTTGATTTCCAGTGCCGGGTACACGGCGAGGCATCCCGGGCAACAGACCCAATTGGCAAATTTCTGCGATGGTGGGTCAAATAAAACCGGGTAAAATGTTTACCTTTATTACTTTTGAACGATACAACCGATTTTCAGAAAAAAACTGCGCCTTACAGAGAATTAATCAGAGTTTTGGATTTTGAGATTGCGAATAAATATATTTAATTTATTTAAGATGGCGGACGAATTTAAAATGTACTCGTTACCCTTTATCTAACGGCATATGAAACTTTTGGGCCCCCTAGTTCATTTTTGAGTTATGACCCCTACAATGTTACGAAATAACAACTTTTTCAAAAATAACGCCGCAACAAAATAGATTTTGACGCAACTAATTCGTCTAGGCGAGCAACAAAATCCAGTTTTTGTTTCATCCCGATAGCTCAATCCAGTGACGAGATATGGCTGGTCCCCCTAACTTTACCAAAACTGATTTTTCGCATATTTCTCGAAAACGGCTACAGCAACAAAATTGGTTCTTCCGCAACTAATTAGTACTCGTTACCCTCTATCTAACGGCATATGAAACTCTTGGGTCCCCTAGTTCATTTTTGAGTTATGACCCCTAAAATGTGACGACATAACAAGTTTTTCAAAAATAAGGCCGCAACAAAATGGATTTTACCGCAGCAAATTCGAACTACGCGAGCAACAAAATCCAGTTTTTGTTTCATCCCGATAGCTCAATCTAGTGACGAGATAAGGCTGGACCCCCTAAGTTTACCAAAACTTGTATTTCGCATATTTCTCGAAAACGGCTACAGCAACAAAATTGGTTCTTCCGCAACTAATTAGTACTCGTTACCCTCTATCTAACGGCATATGAAACTCTTGGGCCCCCTAGTTCATTTTTGAGTTATGCCCCCTAAAATGTAACGAAATAACAACTTTTTCAAAAATAAGGCCGCAACAAAATGGAATTTGCAGCAACTAATTCGTACTAGGCGCGCAACAAAATCCAGTTTTTGTTTCATCCTGATAGCTCAATCCAGTGACGAGATAAGGCTGGTCCCCCTAACTTTACCAAAACTGGCTTTTCGCATATTTCTCGAAAACGGCTACAGCAACAAAATTGGTTCTTCCGCAACTAATTAGTACTCATTACCCTCTGTCTAACGGCATATGAAACTCTTGGGCCCCCTAGTTCATTTTTGAGTTATGACCCCTACAATGTTACGAAATAACAACTTTTTCAAAAATAAGGCCGTAACAAAATGGATTTTGCCGCAACAAATTCGAACTACGCGAGCAACAAAATCCAGTTTTTGTTTCATCCCGATAGCTCAATCCAGTGACGAGATATGGCTGGTCCCCCTAACTTTACCAAAACTAGTTTTTCGCATATTTCTCGAAAACGGCTACAGCAACAAAATTGGTTCTTCCGCAACTAATTAGTACTCGTTATCCTCTATCTAACGGCATATGAAACTCTTGGGCCCCCTAGTTCATTTTTGAGTTATGACCCCTAAAATGTGACGAAATAACAACTTTTTCAAAAATAAGGCCGCAACAAAATGGATTTTGCCGCAACAAATTCGAACTACGCGAGCAACAAAATACAGTTATTGATTCATCCCTATAGCTCAATCCAGTGACGAGATATGGCTGGTCCCCCTAACTTTACCAAAACTTGTTTTTCCCATATTTCTCGAAAACGGCTACAGCAACAAAATTGGTTCTTCCGCAACTAATTAGTACTGGTTACCCTCTATCTAACGGCATATGAAACTTTTGGGCCCCTTAGTTCATTTTTGAGTTATGACCCCTACAATGTTACGAAATAACAACTTTTTCAAAAATAACGCCGCAACAAAATGGATTTTGCCGCAACTAATTCTTACTAGGCGAGCAACAAAATACAGTTTTTGTTTCATCCCGATAGCTCAATCCAGTGACGAGATATGGCTGGTTTCAGTAGCTTTACTTAAAAAAATGGTTTGTGCCTATAAAAAAATAACGGTTAACTTTTTTGACCATATTACTTTTGATTGTTGATGGGCCTTCCGAGCAACAAATAATGCCGCAAAATTGACCTTTCTACTCCTTATCAAATCGGAGATACGCGTGGTCCCCCTAGCTTTATGGTAAACCTGAGGGGACCACAATTTTCTCGTAAACGGCTACAGCAACAAAATTAATTTTGTCGCAACAAATTAGCAACAAATTAGCAACAATTAATGACATCAATGGTTTTTGGGCCCCTTATCATGGTCCCTCCAGCTTTACCGACTCCATGAAAGTGACTAAAGAACTATACAGATCGAAAAAGGATGTCAAGCTTAATAAGAAACGGCTATCAGTTTCAAACAGAAACTGATACTGAAGTAGATATGGCGGCTTAAACATGGCCGACGCGTAATTTACAATCTTATTTTTGAGGGTAATTTTTTTATGTAAAACGAACCCCTACGGGGTCAAAGTGTATCCCAGCTAAAAGGCAATTTAATTATTTTCAAAAAAGTATAGCACACTTTTTGTCGTAAATTTAATAGTTTTCCTGAAAACAAAAAATATGCGGCATACATTTTTTTTTTTTTTTTATTTGTCAAACACACTGTGTTTTTTTTATTACAATCTAGTCAGTAAGTAACTTTGCAGAATCCTCCCAAATCTACTAATGGTACGAGGGATCATCAAATAATTAGACAGCAGGGGTCCCGTCCTTACAATCCTATTACAGTCAGTGATGTCCAGCAGACTATTACTGAGATCCAGACAAATTTAAACCTCAATAATGCCGTACCAAGCACAGATGATGGTTTTACCGAAGTAGTTCACAAAAAACGTCGAACTCGGGCTAACATGGTGGTAGGCAACAACAGCAATGGATGCTTACTGAAAACGGCAGATCCTGTGGCATTTCTACATGTGTGCAAACTTCATCCTGACACCACAGTGGATGATCTGAAAAACTACCTGTTGCAGATGTTTCCAGAGGTACAGTGTGAAAAGCTTAATTCACAAGCCTCAAATCCTTCTATTTGGCCGAATGGCGCATGCGTAAATCGTTTTTTTCACCGAAGGAAGACCTCAGCTATAACACGATAAATATTGCAAAAGACTTTGACAAATGGGAGAATTTTACTTCTGACTTATTAAGTAATATTTTATGTAAGAATGTACCCAAATTTAAAAATTATAGGAATAGCGTAAGTGCGTTTCACATTAACATTCAAGGTTTATGTGACAAGGTGGGTCAATTGACTTTGTTTTTAAATGACTATCCATTTGACTTAGTTTGTATTTCCGAACATTTTCTAAGAAACGATCAATTAGAACAAATTCACCTACCTGGTTATAATTTAGCAAGCTCTTTTTGCAGATCGACTAGGAAAAGGGGTGGAGTCTGCATATTTATTAAAAATAAAATTAAATTTAAGCCACTAAAATTCGACGATATCAATGTCGAAGTTGAATCAGAGTTTTGTGGCATTAGCTTGGATAAATATATTATTATCTGCACCTATAGATCTAGCTGTTGCACGAATAAAAAACCATATTTGCAAAACTTTGAAGCTCTTCTGGACAGATTGTTCAATAAACTGAATACAAAAAAAGTAATTGTTTTAGGTGATTTCAATTTTCATTTTAATTTACCATCTAAAGAATTAACCGGTCTTTTAACATTAATAAATTCTTTTGGTCTCCAACAAACAATTTTTAAACCGACTAGACAAAATAGTTGCATTGATAATATTATTACCGACTTACCAATTAATTGCTTTAAGGCTGATGTTTTGCACATGACTTTATCAGATCATAGTGCTCAGTATATTTTATTTGATGGTAGCCTTCAAAAGACTGAAAATAATACTTGTTTCAGAAAGATAACCACATTTGGTTTAAACAATTTAAGGGAAAATATCTTAAGTAAAGATTGGACTTCTTTTACAAATGAGGATTGTGATGTTGATGACCTCGGAGAGAATCTTACAACTTTTTTTGCTAAAAATATTCAAACTATTTTCCCTCTTACACCCGTAAAAGATTCTTTATCCAGCCCGCTTATAAATTGGTTCACACAAGATTTAAAAAATATGAGAAAACAATTAAGCGTAGTAAAATCTTTTAGTACAATTTCAAACTCTCCCCGGTATAAAGAATTTTACAAGTTAAGTTTAAACCAATATAAAAAGGAAATCGATAAAGCCAAGAAACAAGCATATAATTCACTGATTTTGAACACAAAAAACAAAGCAAAGATAGCGTGGAAAATAATAAATACAGAGAGAAACAAAAGTAGGGGCTCATTAAATGGGAGCATTTTATCTCCAGATGAAATGAATAATTTTTTTGTTGAGGTGGCTGATGGGGTGATAAAGAAGCTACCTACAGTAAAAGAAAATGATCTTATGTGCGTCCCCATCAAAACTTCAAGCTCTTTCTTTCTTGGTCCTGTAAGTGAGCAGGAAGTATATACTGCTTTTGTTTCCCTAAACAACTCAGCATCTGTCGATATCTTTGACATCAATTACAAATTATTGGCAAACACCATAGATCTGTTTTTGACCCCTTTTACAGCCCTTGTTAATAAATCTTTTTTGACAGGAGTTTTTCCGTCATCTTTTAAAATTAGTAGAGTTATACCTATTTTAAAAAAAGGAGATCCTAATATCGGGGATAATTACAGACCAATAAGTATAGTACCTTTGTTTGGGAAGATTATTGAAAAAATATTAAAAGATCGTCTTGTTCAATATTTTGAAAAAAATAAACTGTTGAGTCAGGATCAGTTTGGTTTTAGAGGTGGACTTTCCACAACTAAAGCTTTAATTAAAGTTTTGGAAGATGTGGTCGAGGGGTTTGATGCTGGTCCGCACAGTGTATTGACTCTGTGCGATCTGTCGAAGGCCTTCGATTGCGTCAATCATGATATTCTTCTTAAGAAATTAGAGGCATACGGCATAAGAGGTCTGCCCTTGAAACTTTTAGAAAGTTACCTCAAGGACAGGTCTCAGTCGGTATATTTTGACAATCAACTTTCTGAAAAAAGAAACTTAAGGCACGGAGTTCCTCAAGGGTCAATATTGGGCCCTTTTCTGTTTGTCACCTATGTTAATGATTTAAGCTATCACATGATTAAGATTAAAAGTGCCAGATTTGCCGACGACACTACATTTACAACTTACAGCCCCAATTTTGACGCTTTACTTGATAGCTCAAAATCCGCTTTAAATCAAGCAGAAAAATGGTTTAATGCTAATATTTTGTTATTAAACAAGGACAAAACGCAAATTCTAAAAATACCTAAAAATTCAAAATTAGCTCAGAACCACTCTGTAACACTTTTGGGAATCACTATAGATGACAAGCTTTCGTGGGTGCAACACACCGACAATCTAAGTCGTTCTCTGTCAAGTGTAACATTTTTGATTAGAAGGCTTCGTTTTTTTGTTAGCTTTGATGTTTTGAAAACTTGTTATTTCGCACTGTTTCATTCAAGAATTTCATATTCAATTCCCCTATGGGGTCATAGTACTGCAGCATTGCCGGTTTTTAAATTGCAGAAAAAGGTTGTTAGAATTATATGTGGTGCACACTATCGCGCCCATTGTAGACCTTTGTTCCAAGAATACAAAATAATGCCCTTGCCTTGCTTGTACATATATTTTACCCTCATAGAAATTCATCACAAAAAAGTTAATTTACCATCTACCAATAAAAATCACTTACATAATCTAAGATCTGATTTAATTACCCTGCCATTCCACAAGTTAACAAAATCAAGTAAAAATTCGTTAAATTATAATTTATATAACAAACTACCTGAATCTATAAAAAGTAATTCGAACAAAAAATTTAAAACAGCAATAAAAAACTTTTTACTTGCTCATTGTTTTTATACTGTCCAAGAATACTTGGATCATGTTTTTGTTTAGAGTGAAAAGACCTGCAAACAACGCACTTTCGCTATTCTTTTTTTTATACGCCTATTTATGTATGTTCAATGTTTGTGATTTTTTTTTTGTAAGGATTTTATTTTGTTTTTATTTTTTTTTTATTTGCTTATACAAAATATTATTAGTGTTACAATATTATGTATTTACGCTTACTATTTTACTATGGTTAGTTTTATGCTTTTTTGTTGCATTGTATTTTTTTTTCAACTTTCTGACTTGCTATAATTGTATATTGTACAAAAAATAGTCAAATAAACTCTACTCTACTCTACTCTAAGACTAATTAGCAATTTTGTTTTAACTTAATTTACTAGAAAAGTCAGATTTAAACTTAGGGTTCACTCAACAGTTCTCCCCGCTTTGTTTAGTCTGTAACTCACAATTGTGTTGTGTTTATAGCATTATTTTGTTTTATGTGTAATTCACTTAGTTTACTAGCTCAAACGGCTTCACTCTTTTTAGTCGTCGAACTAGCATAGTATTGTCTAGAAGCTGAATTGCTTCCACATTCACATGCCGATGGAGTCTATCTTCATGGCTTTTTGCGTACTTTTTTATAGTCTCTGCTACAGTTTCGATTTTTAGATCTCGATGAAGGTCACTATTTCGAACGTACCAAGGTGCATTCACAATGTTTCTTAATACTTTATTTTGAAATCTCTGTACAACTAGAATGTTACTCTCTTTAGCACAACCCCATAGTTGAATACCATATGTCCATACTGGTTTCAGTATTTGTCTATAAAGCAGTAACTTATTATGAATTGTTAAATTGGACTTCCTTCCAATTAGCCAGTTCATTTTTCTATACCTTATCTCAAGTTCGTCTTTTTTTTTCTTAACATGTGCTTTCCAGCGCAATTTGGTATCAAGTGTCATACCTAGATATTTTGCCTGATTCGAATATGGTACTGGAATGTTGTTAATTGTTATTTGTATGTGATTTATATTTTTGTTTGTAAAATCAACATGAATTGATTTGGTTTCATTTAATTTTATTCGCCACTTTGTGGTCCAACTGTGAATTTGGGTGACTGCATCCTGAAGTTTCTCTATGCATTTTTCAATAGATTTTTCTACCGTCAATAAACCAGTATCATCGGCAAATGTTGCTAAGTGACAATTTTCTGGCTTTGGGATATCACAAGTGAATAATAAGTATAGATAAGGGCCTAGTACGCTACCCTGGGGCACGCCTGCTTGAATTTCTCTTAAATTTGAGTATGAGTCTTCCTGTTTTACTCTAAAATGTCTATCAGATATGTATGATTCCAAAATATCCGAATACTGTTTTGGCAGAAACCTTTTTAGTTTAAAATTAAGGCCTTCATGCCACACTTTGTCAAATGCTTGTGCGACATCTAGAAAAACTGCAGAACAAACGTTTCCCACTTCTAGTGCTTTTTCTATTATATTAGTAATTCTGTGTACTTGATCTATCGTGGAATGCTTGTCTCGAAAACCAAATTGATGAGATGGAATAATTTCTTGTCTTTCTATGATGGGTTTTATTCTTTTAAGCAATAATTTTTCATAGAGCTTGGATATAATTGGCAGCAAAGATATTGGCCTGTAAGATGACACGTCATGGAGTGGTTTTCCCGGTTTTGGAATCATGATAACTTCTGCAACTTTCCACAGTTTAGGTACGTACCTAAGCCTAAAAGACGCATTAATTAGGTTACATAGTTTTACGATAGCTTTTCTGGGGAGTTGTTTTATGACTACCCCGTTAATAAGATCATACCCTGGGGCTTTTTTCGAATTAATATTTTTGATTTCTGTTAATATTTCTTTTGGTGATGTAAGCTTAATATGGTCCTCGATTTGATGGGGTTCATTTAAATGAAAGTGTTCATCTGGTGCTTCGTGGGGCTGAAATGTTTTTTCTAAATGACTTGCAAAAATATCTGCTTTTTCTTCGTTACTCCTTGCCCACTGGTTGTTAGGTTTTCGTATGGGTGGAATTTGGATAATTGGTCTTTTAAAATCTTTGGTTGCTTTCCAAAGGGAATAGTCGGTATTTTTATCATCTGTAAGCTCATTAAGAAAATGGTTAATAGATTCATTTTTTATTACTAGAATTTCTCGCCTAATGCGCTGCGTCATGTTGTTGAGATTTGTTTTGTCCCGAGGATCACGGCTTTGTTGCCACTTTCTTCTTAGTTTCCTTTTTTCCAATATAAGGTCTCTAATTTCCTTTGGATAGTTTTTTCCCTTAAAAATTCTCTTTGGTTTTGGACTGTTTTCCCAAGCTGCTTGTTGAATATTTGTAACAAAATAATCAACTTCTTTATCGATTTGTTCTGGCGTTTGCAATGGTACTGATAGGTTTATTTTTTCTGACAGACTTTGTTTAAAACTAATCCAGTCAGTCAGTTTATTAACTAGTGAGATATTTGCTTCTTTCTTTATTATGTTTTTACTAAGAGTTAGAATAATAGGTGAATGATCTGAGTGTAAATCAAAACTTTCTTCTATATCTACAAAACTTAAAGATATATTTTTTACTATAAAAAAATCAATTAGATCTGGAATTTTTCCTGGATCTGTTGGATAGTATGTGGGCTTACCAGTTGATATCGGCTCACATTGATATTCACTAATAGCTTGCAAAAGTTCTTTTCCTTTAGAGTTCGTCAGTCTAGATCCCCAGTAGGTATTTTTTGCATTAAAGTCACCTCCAATTATAAAACGGTTTCCTAATTTTCTGAGAAAATTAAGATATTGATTTTTCTTTAGTAAGTGCCTTGGTGGTATATAGACAGCACTTATGACTAATGTATATGTTTTGGTTTTTACACTTACTAATGTAGCTTGAATCTCTATGGTTTTATATCCCATCTCCTCATAGTGTGATATATTTTCTTTAATTATTACAGCACTTCCCCCATGTGCAGTATTGCTAGGGTGAGTTGTATGATACACTTTATAACCTTTAAATTTAATGTGAGACTGGTTAGTGAAATGCGTTTCTGACACAAGACAGACGTCAATTTTTTCTATGTCTAGAATAACTTGCAAGTCTTGCTGATGTTGCAAGAGACCATTGGCATTCCAAGCTAGGATTCTAAGATTACTGACCATTTTGAGGCATATTGGTAGCTCCGTTATTGCTACTTTCTAGTTTAGTTAATCGCTCATCAAGTTTGTTCAATTTCTCCAAAATTAATTGTAGTGTTTGTTCCATAGTATTTTGACTACTGATATTAATATCAGGTATAGTAGCTGTTGCTGCTACTTGGCTGTATGTCCTTGTCACAGAGTTTTGTGTGACTGTGTTTCTTGTCTGTTGGTTTTGTCTATTTGTACTCACGTTTGGTATGAGATTCGGTTTCTTAGGTTTATTTTTCAATTTTTGTATTTCCTTAGCAACAAGGCATCCTCTGTAGTTAGCAGGATGCTTGCCTCCACAGTGGATGCATTTTGGCTCAGATTCTTTTGGTTTGGGGCATTCTACAGTAAGATGTTTCCCCGTGCATTTTACGCAACGTGGTTCTTTAGCGCAATATTTTTGCGTGTGTCCATAAGATTGGCATCTTTTGCATTGAGGGACTAACTTTGAGGTTTTTAGTGCTTTTGTTTCCACTTCAATCCCAAGGATACTGGAAATTTCAAAAATTTTGTTGATATCTTCATCGTGGCTGAATGTGAGCATAAACATGTTAAGAGGTTGTCTTGTTCTCCATTTAAGTTTATTGCTGGCCTCCAGTGCCTTAAAACCTTTTTTTTGTAGATCAGCTACAATTTTTTGTGGGTCACATGAGAAGTGTAGCCTGTTCGCTATTACTCTAATTGGCCTTATTTGTTTGTTTTCGTATGAGTGCCATTGATGCTTTATTTCATTAAGCATTTTAGTAACCAGCCGATAGCTGTCTGTCTTGTACATTTATTTTAATATTTTCGTTATTTAAAACTTTTATTTTAACTCCTTGTATGATATTTAACTTTTCATAAATATCATTAAAATTATTTACACCATTTACCATAATCGGTGGAGGTAATGGAGCTTTTTTAACCTTAGTTGGGGGTTCTTCATTTTGTGTTTTATTGGAGGGCTCTCCAGTGCCCGAGCTTTGTTGTGGTGGTGAAAGTGAAGTATCCATTCGACGTTTTTTCCAACCTTTTCCTTTTTGTCTGATCCACTCAGTTTCTCTTGCCAGATCGTCCTCATCAGTAATGTAGTCCATGTCAGACTCTTCTTTTTTAGTGACTTTTGTCTCTAAATCTGCAAATTTTCTTTGCATACTTTCCAGTTGACTTCGGAGATAATCCACTTGTACACTAAGTGAATTTTTTTCGTTTTGGGATTTTTTCCATTCGCTATATAAAACTTCTTCATTTTGTGTTCTAGCATGGCTATCCTGAAATAATTCGGCATTATCCATTTTTTCTTGATTTTGTTTGGGCTTTTCGCTAATTTTTAAAACAAGTTTCACAGGTAATGGTACACTTTTTTTGCTTTTAAACATGATATATTATTTATAATACACATTGTATATAGATTCTCAACACAGGTATCTCGCGCGCGATGTTTTTTGTAAACAAAACAAACTCCGACTTTGACCTCGTTAGCACTGCGGCATACATAATTCGATGTTTTCGTTCCATAGAAGTACGACAATGGCATGGGTCCATTAAGGGAAAAAACAATTTATGCACAGGTAAGCGAATCCCAGTTACATATTTAAACTCAGCGTCAAAAATCTTACAAAAAACATAATTTCTCTTAAATTGACAGGTGGTCACGTGATTTTGGCAACTTCTTAACGGTTTGAGCTAGAGACTTGTTCTTTTTTTGCTTTGTAGACAAAAATGTCCGACTAAAATTAATCACCACTGGCATGTTTTAAATTTGTAAAAATATATACAGGGTGTCCCAAAAATCCGGGTCTACCCAAATATCTGCTGAACTATTGCAGATAACTGAACCATATTTGGTAGTGATCGATGTTTGTTTGAAAAATACATTAAGAAAAAAGTTATAGTTATATTATAGCTATTTATTCGATTTTTATTTTCTAAAAAACACCCTGTGTTTCGAAAACCGAGCAATGTCGGACTAAAGTAGGTGGCTTTTATTGTACTGACCTTTCATAGACACAGACTGTATAAGTAATTTTATCCATATTTCCGTGCTTTTCCATGTTTTTCCCGGGTATGCTGTAATTGACCAGAGGCAAATAACCAAAACCTTAAACTACATGGCAATACCAAGATAAAAATATGTGTCAAAAATTCCCACGTATGGGGGATGGCGGGTATAGCTATATTTAAAAATTTGTAAAAAATGGTAAAAGAATAAGTTTGACAGTCCATAGAATTTGACACGTTTTTTATCAAAGGCAAGGGACAGTTGGCGTACATGGGTTTTCAAAGACCTTTCAAACAAGATATCTCTCAATAGGGTTCTTGTTTAAAACAACAATAGATTTTGACAGAATTGATTCTGTAGACAATTAACGGCCATATTAAAATATGTAATTAATTGTCAAATACCTTTAAAACGAGGTATCAATCGATAAGGATTTATAATTAAAATTTTTAAGTTTATCGCCCCTTTGTCGCCCCCTAATGCAGGGGCAACACAACCGCCTCTTCATAAAATAGATTTCTTGATGTTAACGATTACTGCCAAATATGGTTCAGTTATCTTCAATAGTTCAGAAGATGTTTGAGTGGACTCAGAGTTTTGGGACACCCTATATATATATATATATATATATATATATCTTGTTTTCGCTCACTCTCGTAGCACCTCCTTCCTACTCTCTTGGCTAATTTTAGTGCCAGGAAGAGCAGAAATAATAGGGACCTATTGCATTAAAGCCAGGCAATAATTGTGCCGGGCACTATTCTGACATTTTCGCATTAAAAGAACAGCTGTCTTCTTTCAAAATTAGGCCTTAGTGTATTATCAGAGCCAACATTAATAGTGCCGCCACTATTAATGGAAAATAAACGACTGAATTTATAAATTCGACTTTGGTATGTCAATTTTAAAAGATTAACTGTCAGCTTTCAATGCGAATCTGTCAGAATAGTGCCCGGCACCATTAATGCCTGGCACTATTGCAATAAGTCCCTAACACAAAAAATAAGGGATTTTAATCTTAGTAACAAGCTCAGGAAAGGAAAGACCTCGGGCAAGACTGCATTCCCGGCCGTTTTAACAAACAGTAAAAATAAAGAGCCCTCAAAAAGTTGGCGGCAAATTCAGTTGAAAAGGGTACACTAGAAGATTGGATTTTCAATAAACCAAAACATATTAACAAGACTTATTTTATAATAATTTTTAATGGGTTCAAAAAAACGTCATATAGAAAAAACGGTATATGATACCGGTAACAGCGTTAGTATAAGTTTTTGTGTTTGCCTCTCTGAGTGGGTACATGAAAAAAAAACCTTTTAAACGAAATGATCGATGGCTGTTTCGTTTTATCCATTTATCAGGGAAAATACTACGAATTTACTTTTTTAGGTGAAATAAAGCAAATATTTACCTGTAGATAAAAAGGTACTACAACTAAAACAAAAGTTTAGGCCTATTAAATATAGTATGTATTCCAGATACATTTACCTACTTATTTTATGGAGATTTATGTAAGAAATAAAACTTTGGATAAATGTAAAAAAAGCGAAAACTAATAATTTTCTTTATTATTATATATTTATTTATTGCTCGACATTACAAAAACCCCTGTAAATATTTTGAACTTCGATAGAGCATCTGTAGCATTTTAACCAAAATTGTATTTCTTACACAGTTTTCGAAATCGAACTTTATCTGGGACACCCTGTATATTATCTCAGTGTTAAAAATTCATGGATGACGAAGTTCGAAATAGTGCCAATTGAAATGGAGATGAAAATTGACAATCAGGGATCATCTCCTAAAAAGAAGTACGAAAAGTAGCGTATAAAGAATATTTTTTTCTTGGCGAATTGTAGAGGGTGACACCAGTTTTAAATAAAAGTTTCAGTTCAGAAATACTACCGCAAGAACAAAGGGAACTATTTAACATTTTTATCAGAAAATTTCAAAAAATTAATTTGGAAAAGTATAAAATTTTAATTATGCAACAGTTAAAATATCGAAATGCGGAATCGACTAGTTATAAAATTATGGCGCGAGGCGGTACCGTATTCAAAATTTTAAAAAATATGTTTTGTGGTCAAAATTGGATAATTTTTTCTACAAATCAAAAAAAGAACCAAGTCTCTAGCTCAAACCATTAAGAAGTTGTCAAAATCACGTGACCACCTGTCAATTTAACAGAAAAGTATCAAATATACTTTTTGTAAGATTTTTGACGCTAAGTTTAAATATGTAACTGCGGGTTCGCTTATCTGTGCATAAATTATTTTTTCCCTTAATGCCATTGTCGTACTTCTATGGAACGAAAACATCGAATTATGTATGCCGCATACTTTTTGTTTTTTTCAGGAAAACTATTAACTTTACGACAAAAAGTGAACTATCCTTTTTTAAAGATAATTAAATTGTCTTTTAGCTGAGGTACATTTTAACCCTTTGGGGGTTCGTTTTACATAAAAAAATTACCCTCAAAAATAAAATTGTAAATTACGCTTCGGCCATGTTTAAGCCGCCATATCTACCTCAGTATCAGTTTCTGTTTGAAACTAATAGCCGTTTCTTATTTAGCTTGACATCATTTTTCGTTCTGTATAGTTTTTTAGTAACTTTCATGACTTTGGTGACAATATGAAAATTTTGTACCTGGGGGTTCGGTTCGGTTAGGTATAGGCCAATTTAGTGGTTTTTTGAGTGTACCTCAAGAACCGCTTAATCTACAGCAAATATCAGACGCACCATGAATACATCTTAACAATCTGCATATTTTTTATATTTTATGTTTTTTTTGTAAAACCAGTAGTTTTCTCGAAAAAATCAAAAAACCTAAAAAAAAATAGCGTATTTGAGGAACAGAATTTATAGCATAAAGACAAATAAAAAACAAAGTGTTGATAGTCATTTTAAGAGGCCATTATAGTAGAAGCTAATCACAATTTGTTTGGGTAATATCGATGTCATAATAAAAAAGTTACGTACATTTGATTCAAACTCCTTTTCGCCATCTTTAAACAAAGATGGCGGGTTGTTTATGCAGGATTTTCGCAGGTATCTCCATTTTTTTTGGGACATCGTCTTATGACGAATCGATTAAAATATATCAGTATCGGTTGGCAATTCAAGCCCAAAATCCTACTGGGCTCTTAGACTAATATACATTATGTTTTGTTTAAAAGCTAAACAAGATTTTTCAACGGTAAACACTTTCACACAATCACAATATTATCGTGTCTCTATCAGGTTAATAACTGATGCGTCGTGATCGTAAAGGATCAGGGATCAGTTAATTAACTGGTTTTTGGAGTTAGAGCCACTCCCGTATAGATTTCATCAAAATGAAAAATGCCGCCAATAGGTCGCGCTGTTTCTAGTAAAACCTCAAAAATATTAACTTGAAAAGCTATGCAAGTCGCGTTTTAAAATTCGTTTAGAAAAGGCGCGAACGTAATGTGATTTTGACGTTTATAATCTACTTAGAATTCACGTGAAATAAACGGAAAAACATTGGTGTTTTGATTTGATAATGGCGTTATTACATCGCCGTTATTTTTTATAACGTTAATGAATGACCTATAACGTTTGTTTTAATATATGAAATAAACGTTGTTTTTAGCAGCTTTTAAAATCAACGTTTTTTTTTCTCACGCGTTTTTTACGTATTAAACACGTGATTGTGCATTGTGCTATGTGGGTAAATAGAATATTCCTAATGATATAACTCAATTATAGATTCGTCTGAGCTCCTTGGAAAAATCAACTTGGAAGTGCGTTATCGAAACAGAAATTACAATAACTTTCATAATGAAAATTACGGTTTCGACTCGCCTCTAACAACCGTTGTCAGACTAGCAAATCAAAATTCCAGTAATTTAGATTTATTTAACAGTTCTTTAGTGTAAATTAAAAAAAATACAATAAAAACAAGGCTTGACTTCCTCCTAGCTTCTAGTTCTGTACTTTTTCCAAATAAAAGTGATTTATAAGTTTTAATCTTAAGCTGTTATTTATCAAATATTTAACATTTGTAAAAATTTGTAAATGCTATATGCGTCAATAAACAAATTTTAATCAAAAAATAAAATAAGAATTCAAAAAGAAAATACATTTAAGCCTAAAAAATCTTTTGTAAAGCAAATTCAAAATGAAATTTTCCACCTCGATGATTTTGATCCTAATTCAGATTTCTCCGCAACACAAATAGTACAAAAAAATTGAAAAATACGCAATTTTGATTAAAAAAAATTTAATCCTCGAATTTTTTTTTTTTGGGTACGGCTCTGCCTACTCCATAGAATTATTTTACTTACTTCCCGAAAGGTGGTAGGAGGAGTCCGCATCCGGTGCAAAATTCCAAAGGCCACTACTTATTCCAGGCACAAAATGGCTACCGGAGGCTGGATCCTCTTGTTTAAATAATTCACTATGGTGATTAAGCAAAAATTTCTTAATATCATCACCAGTATCGGCTTTTATTACTGCCCAGAAAGTCAGTCAATTATAAGTTGTTCACGAAGTTCAAACATTTTGTTGCTAAAAAATAAAGTTTCGCCAATGACGTCACATTCACGTGATAGCAGAGAACATTTATTTTTTCGATGGTGATAGTGAATCAGCAGGTAGCAGAGAAATGGGAGGAGGCAGGTAGGGAGTGATACCAAAAACAAACAGGTTTTAAACATACAGTAATGGCCAAAAATAATAGGAACTATATTTTGGCAAATACTGTACCTACCGTGTGATTTAAACTGTTTAACTTTTCAGTGGTTTTAAACCCCGACGCCACAGTGCGGACAAAAATAGGGTTTTTGGACAATAATCCATATCTTTGTTGTTTTTCAAAAAAGTTAATTTTTTTATAGGGTATGTGATAATGTGTGGTCTAAAGGTTAAAATAAGTAAAACTTTTTAAAATATATATATATGTCATTTTATTTAAAATATTAAAAAAATAAATTAAAGTTTAACCTACAGTTACGTTAAAAATATAAATCAATTTACTTTTGTGTTAGAAATTAAACTAAAATTATTTTTTTTATTCGGATTCATGGGCGTAGTTATGAAGGCTTGGGGGGGCTAAGTCCCTTCCAAAAAAATTAAATTAGCAACCCCAAAATAATTATTTTTACCATATACGCACACATTGCACCCTTAGTTTCTTTGTTCTTAAAGATGATTCTAAGAAAGCCTTTTTAGGCCGTCCACGACTCGGTCCGGGTACGGCCTCTGTTTCCGAATCTGTATTTTTTTATTTTTCTGAATCCGTTTTATAACAAAATTTCTCAGATATAATATCTTTATTTAACCATTCGAAATAACGGTTTTGAAAATAAATTTTGCTTCGTCCCGATAGCTTCCATTTGAGACTGAGACTTTTGCAAAAATTTAATGATGCCTTTTTTAGAATTTGGCTATTTTTGTCAGAACATTCTTCTAAACCCAACAAAGGTTGAATTTTTTTGAAAATATTTAACACCTTCAGATTTTCGTGAGAGGCAACTCATTTAACAAGTCTGAATGTTTTATGCTTATGCGTTCTAAAAGTTAAAAAAAGTGATAAAATAGTATATTATCTTCTTAGGGACTTAAGTGGCACTTTTATCCCGAGAAGAAAATATTGTATGTAGCTACAGTTCGCCGAGTGCTCAAAAGATACTTTAGTCATTTTTGGGCCCCGTTTTTATTAAAATTATTTTGCACTAAAAACAGGCTCCCCATTTTTACGTTTTATCTTTGACGTCACTTTTTATCCCTTTTATACTTTATCCCTAAAATTTGTGATAAAAAGCGCACTTTTGATCTCCAAAGTGCAAAAAAACTATTTTTTTTTTTGAAATATTCGCCCACACAAACACCAGAATAATTTTTGGCATATATATTTTAAGACTGATAGCAGTATTTTTATAATTTTATTGACTACCTCAAATTATTGTTTTTGTGTGTTCCCATTGACAAAAAACGGCCAATACGTTATGCGATTCTAAAATATTTAATTTTCCATTTGGCTCACAGTAGTATAAGGTGACTTAGTACCATAAATATTTTGGGAATTTTTTGAAAATTTATTATTACCTATAACCACTCGCCATCACCGAATAATAAGCCTCATATCTTCTCCAGATTTAGTGCCATTTTTGACACCTTGCTGCCGCCATTTTTGACGTTGATAAGAGCTGTCACAATTTTATATTTGTCCGAATGGCGGCAAGACTGGTTTTAAGGGTATACCTAAACAGGAGATGATGTGAGGCCTCTCAACCGGGGCGGTAACCAATGTGTTCTAAATTATTAGGATTGAAATATATTATTTAAAAAAATACAGCACCCTTAGTAGCAGCCAGTAGCAAAAAATATTTATGCTACCTTTTTGCTAATTCATTGGACTAATATTTAGGATATATGATGGACCTTGCAAATCTTTGCAACTTTTTATAACCTTAATAAAATTTAAAAAATATTTTTTTTTGTAAGCATAACAGTTTTAATTAAATTATTTTAAAAGCGAGACGTCAATTTGACAAAATTTTATTTAAACAAGTAGCGTAAATATATATCACTGTAATACTTAAACAAAAATTTTTTTATATTTAAATGCAGAAGCAGTAAAATGAATTTTCTGATAGGTATTTTATACGATTTTTTTGTACCTGTTTTAAAATAACGACTTTCTATTTATTTTGTTCACTTTGGCAAGTGTGACTAAAAAATAGGTTATGATTACAGATAAACTAAACATTTGTCTATACTTCTGCAATATTAAAACTTTTAAAATGTAACCTCAGTTTTTCGAATATTGCCCACAGGAGTCCGCACTGTGCGACGCCTAAAAATTTCAACAGAACTAAAAACTTTGATAAACAGGGTATTATTTTTTAAATATTGGACCAAACTCTAACGGCTCGTGGGAAAGGTAAAAAGTAGACAAAAAGTTTAAATAGCTTTTGGGAAAAAGTTATAGCATTTGTGAAGTTTGTTAAAGAAGGGGGGAAAGAGAGATAATTTGAGAAAATACAAATTTGACGTCAAATAATTTGTGATTCATGGTCAAAAAATGTTCTATTGCTTTTTTCCAAAAAAATAATAGGTGGGAGGAGATACAGTGTGGTCAAATAGCCTTTGCAATAAATATAAATTAGTCAGGTTTTTTCATTGATTTCGAGGTAAGTTAATGAGTTTTTTTAAGAATTAATTTATTTATAGGCTACCAAACTTCCAAAAAAAATTGTGTCAGACATTTGTAGATATCTAAAGGCCTCTTAATAAAAAGAAAAACTAATAATATCAGCGCCTTTCCTTAAATTACGTAACGCTCAAGCTCAATTAATTTTTTCTTGAAAATGAATTCCGAGGGAAAGAGAGGGAATGCTGAAATTTTGCATTAAGTGATTTAAGCACACATTAACATTAATTTTGTGTGAAACCACCAGAAACAACTACTCCGAGGGAAAATAGCCCTACCGGCATTGAATTATACTGATGGTTTGAGGCTTTCGTTGGGAACTTGTTAAAACTGTTTGGTTTCCACTTTCTCCAACGTCGATCATGAGGATACGAGTGATCCCCGTCTGGAACACGTCCTGATAGTCAGGAACAAATGTTCCATGCCAATCCACTCGTATCCTCATGATTGACGTTGGAGAAAGTGGAAACCAAACAGTTTTAACATTAATTTTGGTAATAGTTTTGAGTATTTTTCTTATTTAAAATAATTTTAACAGTTAATTATTAGCTTTATTGAAATGCATAACTCCACAAAATTTTGATTGTCTGTTGTACCGTTTAAGAAAGCTATAACAGACTAGTTTGAAACTCTGCATCTGATGCAAAATGTAAAAGGAAAAAATTATTTCTTTGGACCTTTAGCTTTAGCTAAGTTTGATTCATCATATTAATTACAACCTGTATATCATATTAAATATTTTATTTTCTTTTTCATTTGTTTCTTTATATTCATTGAATTTTTGATATTATTTGTTTTAATATGGTTTCTTAATTTTCAAGGTTAGTTCAATAATATATACTTAAAATTAAAAACAAAATATACATCAAAATATTTAAAAATATTATATATATATATATATATATATATATATATATATATATATATATATATATATACGCTGATATCAAATAAAAAAGAAACCAAACATGTTGTAAGAAAATTTAAATCTACTAAACAATTAAGATAAAGTAAGGCCAAGTTCTCCAATACAAATTTCAAAATGAACTAACTAGTTTCTTTTTTTTACGGGTATGCGCATTCGCAAGGAGATCCCTATCACGCTCGACAAGCGGCAAGTGCGCGGAAATGTTGGTGTGTGTTGGTTTTGAAACGGTTCAGGTTGTAACCTGCAGGGAAAACTGTCGCAGGGAGTTTATTCCACAGCGATGCTGTTCTCCAGAGATATGAATTCTGATATAATGAGGTTCTTGGTGCCTCTATTTTGACAGTAAATTGATGGTTACCGTCTGTTTGACGTGTTCGCCTAGAAGGTGCTACGCCCGGAGGGATCATACATGCCAACTCTTTAGAGCATTTTCCGTGATAATACCTGTTGAAGAGAGAGAGATCGCCCACAGTTCTTCGATGTTCGAGACTATCCAAGCTACGGGTAAGTGCGGGGTCATTGATCAGCTTGATAGCTCGCTTTTGCACGGTGTTCAAAAGCATTAAGGTATGTTTGGGTGCCGCACTCCATATATGTGAGCAGTACTCCATAGTTGGTCGAATCTGGGCTTTGTAGAGTGTCAGCAGTTGGCTTGGTGTATACAGATGTCTTGTACGAAATAGCACCCCAAGCTTTTGGGACGCCCTTTTAGCTATATCTGCCACGTGACTGTGCCAAGACATGTTGGTCTCTGCAGTGACTCCTAAGATGTTCAACTGGCTCTGCAATGTGACAGCACTTCCAGATAGCATGATGTTTGGCTCACCGGTGCTGGTCTTTTTTGAAAACAGGGCTGCTTGGGTTTTCTGCGCGTTGAACTGTACAAGGTTTTTGTTGCCCCAGTCCTCTATTATCTCCAGGTCGTTATTTATCTGCGATATTTGAGTTAGTCTAAGATGATGGAATTCACGTGCGGATAGACACTGAGTGGGTGGTATGACTGAGGAGACTACATTGGCATCATCTGCAAAGCAATAAAGTGGATTTACTGTTTTATCTATGAGTTCATTTATGTAAATCAGAAAAAGTGTTGGCGAAAGGATTGCTCCCTGTGGCACACCAGCATTTATTTGGTAAGAGTTGGAGTTCCGGCCATCCAGTGCAACATAAATGGATCTATCCTTAAGGTAACTTTCAAACCAAGTGCAAAGTCTCGGCGACAATCCCGTTGCTTTGAGCTTGTTGAGCAGATTTTCATGCCAGACTTTATCGAATGCTTTAGATATATCTAAGGCAATTGTTCTTGTTTCACCTCGCAACTCAATCGCTTTTTGCCATAAGTGAGTGACGTATGTAAGTAAATCGCCAGTTGACCTATATTTTCGAAATCCGTATTGCTTGTCGTTGATAATTTTGTATTTTTCCAAGTACTTGGTTAGGTGATTGTTCACAACTCTTTCCATTACTTTTGATATCACCGGAAGTAGAGCAATTGGTCTATAGTTTAACGGATCTGTCTTTTTTCCTTTCTTTGGAATGGGTTGTACTGCGGCAGACTTCCATGATGATGGATATACTCCTTGCCTATAAGATAAATTGAATAATTTTGCTAAAGTTGGGGTGAGTTCGCTAGCACAATTTTTGAGTACTATCGCGGGAATGCCATCTGGACCCATTGCTTTGTTTGTATCCAACTTTTTAAGGGATTTTCGTATTTCTCTGTGACAAAAGGGTACCTCTGGCATACTGTGGGAAAACCTTTCAATTGACGGTGGAGTTTTTCCATTTGGCACTGTTAGGTTTGAGTTGGAGGAAAAGATTTTGGCCAGCATATTGGCTTTTTCCTCTGATGTTGTGGCTAAGTGAGTATTTTTATCTGTAAGTGGTGGTATGGATGACTTGGTGAAGTTTGATCCAACGGCTTTTGCAAGAGACCAAAAGGACCTAGAACTACTTGGACAATTCAGCAACCTGTTTTTTATTCTTTGATTGTATGTTTCTTTGGCGGCGTCAATAGTAATTTTGCAACTATTTCTGGCTTCTATAAATTCTGTGTGGTTTTGAGCGGTTTGTTGTCGTTTCCAAAGGTTATATGCTCTGTGTTTTTTCTGTACAGCCGTTTGACACTGGCTGTTGAACCAAGGTTTTGCATTAGCTCTGCGTTTTATTGTGTGTGGGATATATGCATCCATTCCAGATAAGATTACTTTTGTTATTTCATTACAGCAAATAGTGGGATCAGCTGTTTTAAAGCAAACCTCTTGCCATGGAAAATCCAGGTAAAACTGTTTAAGGTCATTCCATTTTGCCGATTTATAGTGCCACATTTTACGAGGAAGTGATTGTTGGCTTGGCGGTATGAACATTTCGCACTTTGTTCTTATAAGTTTATGATCGGATGAACCAAGTGGGGGATCTACTTGAATTGTGTACAAGTCAGGATTTGTAGTTAGGAACAAGTCTAAAAGCGCTGCAAATTCACCCCTTTCTGAGATACGGGTAGGATCAGGTTCGGAAATGTTTTTTTAAACTTTGCTATTCGAGCCAAACTTCTTTACGTTCAATTTAGCACTGTGCCTAAGAGTCATTTGCAGCCGTAATAGCCAAGTTTAGAAACATTTCTAAATTAGTAAGAACCATTCATTTTGAAATTTGTATTGGAGAACTTGGCTTTACTTTATCTCAATTCTTGGGAGATAGAAACCAAACATGTTGTAAGAAAATTTAAACCTACCTCAACTTTTGTTAGCTCGCACACACAACAACCTCATTAATATTATTGTTTTAATATTCTCGATAATTTTTTTCATTAATATAATCTACTTTAAATAGGAAACTAATATACCTATCGCGTCGCTCAGTTAGTTTTATTTGCAACAGTCAACTTACTTATTTTTATTTTAACAGCGGGGAAAACAAAACAACAAATAGCGAATCGCAATACTTTTTACGTTTACTTGCCCACTTTTTTACCCAACTGCAGCTCGGCGAAAGGAATATATATGTATGTATGTATATAAATATGTATGTTTTTGTCACGCTAGAGGCTAAACGGCTGAACCCATTTTGACAAAAAAAGTGTCGTTGAATTGCTATTGATCCCGAAGGTGCTATAGGCTATATTTTTTTAAACAAGAATCAACATGACGATCGCCAGTCGCCATTTTGTCAAATGATATAAGCTTTAAGGCATACAAATTACCTAAACTACAGGCGATTTTAATAAAATTCCTTTGATCACCCATTGCAAATGTCGTCTAATATGCTGTAATTACTTTATAGTCTTCCCTGCTCCCACCTATCTCCCCTTCTGTCATTCCGCTCACTCTCTTCAAAAACTATATTCGCATAATTTTATGAAATATATATTTTTCAACACCATTTTACTAGTTCCCTCCTCCCTTTCTCCTTCCCGCCCGCTTATTAATGATAGTTGTAGCTATAACTTTCACATGTATAGAGCGATTTCAAAAAATCTTTCTATACACGCTTTAAGATTTTTTTTAACACCATTGAATAAGAATTAAACCTAAAAGTTGGAAATAAAAAGAATTTTAAATAAAAAAACACCCAACTGCTAAATTTACTTGTACCTACTAGTCGCAGTTGGGTACAGAATTACCCAATAACCTGATTGATGAAAATACAAAACTAAAAGTTGAAGCATTATAGGTATATCCATCAATTTTGTACACAACTGCGGTTAGTAGGTACTAGTAAATCTAGCAGTTGAGTGTTTTTTTCATTAAAAATTAGTTTATTGTTGAATTTCTCCTAGTACAAGCCATAATTTCTCCTAGTACAAGCTATAATTTCTTCTAGTTACAAGCTATAATTATTTTACTATATTCACTTAGAGGCCTTTATGCACTTTTCGTCTTAATGAAAAGCTGACTACAGTGGTTAAAAACCCTTACCTTTGCGAACACAATTCCACTTATTGGACATCTGTCAAACTCATGCCAAATACAATATGGCGGCTCAAAAATGACAACAGAAGAATTTGGGAAAATTCGTAACTTTCTTATTTTTTAACCCATTTTTTTCAAAGTAGTTTTATTTTATTTCGATTATAGTGCTCTTTTATAAAAACTATTAACCACTTGCATTTTTTAAGGTTTTGTGTCTCAAAAAAAATATATTCCTCAACATCATGTTTTTCTTGTGTGTTTTTTGCGATTTATAGAGAAACTGCTGATTTTACAAATACCATAAGTTATAAGGTTTATAAAACTACGAAATTGCCCTAAAACACCAAAATTTTACTTTTCCATAAGAGTTTTAAAAGTGGAATAAATGCTTTAAAAATTAAAAGGTTTTACCATTCTAAATAACGTAACTAATTTCTTGTTTTTTTTTTAGTCTATATTCGGTCAACTATGACGGTTTAAATATGTCCAACCTACGATTTTGCACCACTGTTTTCCCAACTATTTTTTATACCTTAGGGCAACCTCTAGGAACCTAAAAAAAAACATCGGTAGGAAGGTAATTTAAAGCTTTGCAAAAAACTACTAAACTATTTTTCTCTTAAAATTACAGCTTTCGTCAAAAAGCTAAAAAACTTAATTATATCTGAGGGCACGGCAGTGCCTCGCCAAGTTCGCGCGCCGTACCATCTTTTCTTGAAACATTTCAGCCGATATTTGACCTATCTAAAACTCTACTACGGAATGAGCTACGAATCTCAAATCTTTGCGGAGTCGTAGATCTTCATGGAGTTAACAACCCCTCCAAGTTTCATGGAATTCCATAAAGTAGTAAATTAGTTACGAAATTTCAAAAAACGTCGACATTGCCATTCACTCACTCACTCACTAATGTATAGATCATCAAAATTCTACTGTACTTCCAGACATGCTGCAAATCTGAGAGCACGGCAGTGCCTCGCCACGTTCGCGCGCCGTACCATCTTTTCTTGAAACATTTCAGCCGATATTTGACCTATCTAAAACTCTACTTCGGAATGAGCTACGACTCTCAAATCTTTGCGCAGTCGTAGATCTTCATGGAGTTAACAACCCCTCCAAGTTTCATGGAATTCCAGAAAGTAGTAAAGTAGTTACGAAATTTCAAAAAACGTCGATATTGCCATTCACTCACTCACTCACTCATGTATAGATCATCAAAATTCTACTGTACTTCCAGCCATGCTACAAAGCTGAAATTTGGCAGACTGATAGAAATTATGACCAAACCCCTAGAAAATAAAACCCAAAATTCTAATTTACTCCCCTCCCCTATACATGTAAAGTTATGTAAAAGTAACATTGCCCACTTCCAGAAATGGCAGACTGATAGGAACTATGATAAACTATATAGAAAAATTAAAAAACCCCAAAATTATAATTTACTTTCCTCCCCTATAAAACTAAAGTTGTGCAAAAGTAGCATTGCCCACTTCCAGAAACGCTCGAGAGCTGAGCTTTAAAAAACCGAACCGAACCGATAGAAACTCTGATAAAACTATAAAAGAAAATTAAAAAACCCCAAAGTTTAATTAACTTCCCTCCCCTATAAATGTAAAGTTATGTAAATTAGCACTGTCCACTTCCAGAAACGCTAGAGAGCTGAGCTTTGAAAGACTGACAGGAACTATGATAAAACTATAGGAAAAATTTAGAAACAGCAAAATTTTAATTTACTTTCCTCTCCTATAAATGTAAACTTATGTAAAATTAACATTGCCTACTTCCAGGAACACTAGAGAGCTGAGCTTTAGAAGGGTGATAGGAACTATGATAAAACCGTAGGAAAATATATGCATTGCAAAAGTTTTGAACAATATCCCGCATATTTTACTACCTTAAAACTTAAAAATTATATAAATCCTTTAAAAAAGCAGTGAAATCATAACAAGAACATTTCATGTAAAGTACGCGAAAGTGGTATTCCGTAAAAAGAATTGAGATAAAGTAAAGCCAAGTTCTCCAATACAAATTTTAAAATGAATGGTTCTTACTAATTTGGAAATGTTTTTCTAAACTTGGCTATTACGGCTGCAAATGACTCTTAGGCACAGTGCTAAATTGAACGTAAAGAAGTTTGGCTGGAATAGCAAAGTTTAAAAAAACATTTCCAAACTAGTTAGACCCATTCATTTTGAAATTTGTATTGGAGAACTTGGCTTTACTTTTATCTTAATTCTTTTTACGGAATACCACTTTCGCGTATTTGGCTTTTTTTACATGAAGTGTTTTTGTTATGATCATATATTACTATCTAGTTGCTTGGTGACCTCCGTTTTTTTGTGCCTAAATGCAAATTTGACGTCAGAGACTAAGAACCCTTGCTTTCTGGAACACAATTCCACTTAATGTATATAACTAATCTGTAAAACGCATGCTAAATACAAGATGGCGTCTCAAAATTGAAAAAAAAAATAATTTTGGAAAATTCATAACTTTGTCATTTGTAAACCGATATTTTAGATTTTTGCCGAAAGGTGTAATTCTAAGAGAAAAATTGTTTGGTAGTTTTTTGTAGAGCTTTAAATTACCTTTCCACCAATGTGTCTCTAGGTTTCTAGAGTTTGCCTTAAGGTATAAAAATAGGCGGTAAGACATCCTGGGTCGGACATATGAAAGCCGCCTTATTTGACAGAATGTAGACTACAAAAAATAAAAAATTGGATCAGCTTATTTAGAATGGTAGAGCCTTTTAATTTTTAAAGTACTTTTTCCACATTTGAAACTTTCATGAAAAAGTAAAATTTTGGTGGTTAATTTCTTGGTTTTTTTAGCATAACTTTTTAACTTATGATAAAACTGATACCCACTGTGGATACAACTTGTCAATGCACATCTTTTTTTTATCCAGTGATTTTTTTGTAAAATTAGCAGTTTCTCTATAAAACACGAGAAAAATGATGTTGAGTATTATATTTTTTTTGAGACAAATTAAAATACTCTGCCAATTAATGGGCCCCTAAGCTCACACTAGGTACTGTAGTTATAGTGTACGTGTGAGCTAATATAACTAAAGACTATAATATATTTTATTCAACTCAAGACTAAATTACCTTTTGTTTAATACCACACAAGCGATGTTTTGACTTAAACTCAAATTTTTGAAATCTACTCCCACCCTTAAAAAAAACAAAAACTAAAATGTATTATGTTTAACTCCAGACTCAATTACCTTTCGTTTGATATCACACACGCCATATTTTCACATAAACTCTAATTTTTGAAATCTACCCCCACCCTTTTATTTGGTTTGTGTTTGGTGGATTTGGTTAATTTTTAAGTGGGACCATCTCCACACAAGACCCAGCCCAGGTACCAAATTTCATTAAAATCGGCCAAGCGGTTTTTGAGTTATGCGCGTTGGTCGTTACAGACAGACAGACAGACAGACAGACAGACAGACAGACAGACAGACAGACAGACAATCAGACAGACAGACAGACAGACAGACAGACAGACAGACAGACGGCGCAACAAAAAAGTTTCAAAATCATCTGAAACGCAAAGATATATAAAAAATTTTGAAATCGGAGCAACTTTTTTTTTCTCGAAAAAATTAGGCTTACCATAGTTCACACTACTATAGTATAGTATATGTGTGAGCTAAAAGTGATTAATAGGTTTTTTATAAAAGTGCACTATAATCCAAATAAAATAAAATTAATTTACAAAAAACCGGTTAAGAATTAAAAAAGTAGTGAAATTTCAAAAATTATCCTGTTTTTGATTTTTGCGCCGCCATATTGTATTTCGCATGAGCTTGACAGATGTAAAATAAGTAGAATTGTGTTCCCAAAGGTAAGGGCTTTTAACCCCTGGAGTGAACTTTGCATTAACACGAAAAGTGCATGAAGGCCTGGGTAACTCGTAACCTCAAAGTAAGCCTTATACAGTAAAAATTAATTGGAATAAAAAAAAACTAAATAAAAAAAACACCCAACTGCTAAACTTATATGTAACTACTCTAGTCGCAGTTGGGTACAAAAGTGACAGGTATAATAATAATAATAATAATAATAATAATAATAATAATAATAATAATAATAATAATAATAATAATAATAATAATAATAATAATAATAATAATAATAATAATAATAATAATAATAATAATAATAATAATAATAATAATAATAATAATAATAATAATAATAATAATAATAATAATAATAATAATAATAATAATAATAATAATAATAATAATAATAATAATAATAATAATAATAATAATAATAATAATAATAATAATAATAATAATAATAATAATAATAATAATAATAATAATAATAATAATAATAATAATAATAATAATAATAATAATAATAATAATAATAATAATAATAATAATAATAATAATAATAATAATAATAATAATAATAATAATAATAATAATAATAATAATAATAATAATAATAATAATAATAATAATAATAATAATAATAATAATAATAATAATAATAATAATCCCGGCTCCAGCTAACATCAAGAAAAAGGAAATGGAAAAAATAGAAAAATACTTACCACTATGTGAAGATCTAAAGGAAACTTGGCAAGCTAGAAAAGTCAGAACCATTGCAATCGTGATTGGAGCAACAGGGGAAGTTCCTAAGGAGCTAAAAAACCATCTGGACAGCCTTGGACTTTCAAAGGGTCTCTTTTTCGACTTGCAGAAGGCAGTTATCTTAAGCACCTGTAACATAATAAGAAAAGTGTTAAATAAAAAATAGAGAACACTGCGAACCTTGCAACTCACCTTGCCGGTTCCAGTGTCAAACATCCGGTTAACGTGATTAAAAAAAAAAAAAAAAAAAAAAAAAAAAAAAAAAATAATAATAATAATAATAATAATAATAATAATAATAATAATAATAATAATAATAATAATAATAATAATAATAATAATAATAATAATAATAATAATAATAATAATAATAATAATAATAATAATAATAATAATAATAATAATAATAATAATAATAATAATAATAATAATAATAATAATAATAATAATAATAATAATAATAATAATAATAATAATAATAATAATAATAATAATAATAATAATAATAAAAAAAGTTTAAATCAGTGCACCAGCAGCTGGGAAAATGCTTTACTTACCTACTTGAGCACCCGGAGATGACCCCTGCTTTTTTCACAACTGGAACTACTTATCTGTTACCTAAAACAAAACAATTTACAGATGATCCTGCAAAATATAGACCAATAACATGCCTACCTACTATATATAAAATACTTACCTCCATACTTAGCACAAAAATTTATACTCACCTGGATAAAAACATCCTATTGGACGAAGAACAGAAAGGGTGCAGAAAAGGATCACGAGGATGTAAAGAACAACTTGTCATAGATGCCACAATAATGTCAAATGCTGAAAAATCAAAGGGATCTCTGTATACAGCATACATCGACTACCAAAAGGCGTTTGATAGCATACCACACTCCTGGCTGTTAGAGGTGCTAGAATTGTATGGAGTTGAGAAGCACATATGTCTTTTCTTAGCGACTGCAATGACTGAATGGCGAACCCAGCTTACAATCAGATCACCAGATAAAATCGTAGATGCGGGAGTAGTAGAGATTAGACGGGGAATTTTCCAAGGGGATTCTCTCAGCCCATTATGGTTTTGTTTAGCTTTACGTCCATTAACACGCCTTCTTAATGCTGAAAATAAAGGCTACAAGCTTCCTCAATCTAACCAACTTATTAGCCACCTATGGTATATGGATGACCTAAAGCTATATGCACACACCAAAAAACATCTGGAAAAATTACTTACCTGTGTGGGAAATTTTAGTACAGACATCCAAATGAAGTTCGGATTGGATAAATGCAAAATAAGCTGTATGGAGAAAGGCCTTTGGATTGAACATACAGGATATGAGGTTAACGAGATACAAGGTATTGTAACAGGCATGGGAGAAGAAGAACAGTACAAATATCTGGGGTACTTGCAGGCAAGGGATATCCAACATAAACAAGCAAAATCAGCGCTTACAGATACTTACCTTCAGAGATTACGTGCGATACTGCGTACTAAACTCCATGGCCGAAATACTGCAAAAGCTATAAATACCTACGCAACATCAGCCATATCTTACAGCTTTGGCATTATAAAATGGACAAATACAGAGCTAGAAGCGCTAAACACACAAACCAGAAAAGAATTAAGGAAGTACCGATGTCATCACCCTAAATCAGCTATTGAGAGGTTACATTTGCCACGAAAATTGGGAGGCAGAGGAATTGACATAAAAATAAGACACTTCAAACAAATTTCAAACCTACGCAAATATTTTTATCAAAAAGCAGAAACTAGCAGCATGCATCATGCAGTTGTAAAGGCAGATAAAAATTCCACTCCTCTTAGATTGGCCGACAGATCATACGAGCCAAGCGAAGAGATTGAAACCCTGGAACAAAAAATTCAAAACTGGCGTAGTAAACCCCTACATGGAAAATATCTTGCGCGTATTGAACAAAACACGATAGACACTGCAGCGTCAACATCATATCTGCGACACGGTAACATATTTCCTGAAACAGAGGGGTTTATAGCAGCAATTCAGGACCAAGTTGTAGGAACAAAGTCTTATAAGAAGCGAATCCTTCACGAAAACATTGAAAACCTAAAATGCCGCTTATGTCACTCAATGGAAGAAACCCTGGACCACATTATTGCAGGATGCTCAATGCTAGCTCCAAAAGCATATCTTGATCGCCATAATAGAATGGGAAGGATAGTGCATATGAAACTTAGAGAGCAGCATATGGGACAGAAGATCGATACCCCATACTATGAGTATGAGCCACCACCCGTCTGTGAAAATAATGAAGCTAAAATACTGTGGAACAGAAAAATACAAACAGACAGGCCAGTACCAAATAATATACCTGATATAATACTTACCTTAAAAAAAGAAAACACTACTTATATCATTGATTTTGCTGTTCCACTGGGAAACAATATCCAAAAAAACCTATGGTGAAAAAATTTGTAAATACTTACCTCTCCGAGATGAGATCATTCAAATGTGGCACATGGAATCAGTGACGGTAGTGCCAGTGATAATCGGAGCTGCAGGGGAAATACCGAAAAGTTTAAAAGAAAGCTTACTAAAAATAGGATTAGAATGGGAAATATACATACCTATGCAAAAGGCAGTACTGTTAGATACGTGTAGTGTAGTGCGGAGAGTGATTGAATCTGAAAAGCTGATCATCTTGTCCTTAGACCGATGAATCAAAGCTTTATTTATTCCACCAAAATGGTGTGCGATCTCCCAATAATAATAATAATAATAATAATAATAATAATAATAATAATAATAATAATAATAATAATAATAATAATAATAATAATAATAATAATAATAATAATAATAATAATAATAATAATAATAATAATAATAATAATAATAATAATAATAATAATAATAATAATAATAATAATAATAATAATAATAATAATAATAATAATAATAATAATAATAATAATAATAATAATAATAATAATAATAATAATAATAATAATAATAATAATAATAATAATAATAATAATAATAATAATAATAATAATAATAATAATAATAATAATAATAATAATAATAATAATAATAATAATAATAATAATAATAATAATAATAATAATAATAATAATAATAATAATAATAATAATAATAATAATAATAATAATAATAATAATAATAATAATAATAATAATAATAATAATAATAATAATAATAATAATAATAATAATAATAATAATAATAATAATAATAATAATAATAATAATAATAATAATAATAATAATAATAATAATAATAATAATAATAATAATAATAATAATAATAATAATAATAATAATAATAATAATAATAATAATAATAATAATAATAATAATAATAATAATAATAATAATAATAATAATAATAATAATAATAATAATAATAATAATAATAATAATAATAATAATAATAATAATAATAATAATAATAATAATAATAATAATAATAATAATAATAATAATAATAATAATAATAATAATAATAATAATAATAATAATAATAATAATAATAATAATAATAATAATAATAATAATAATAATAATAATAATAATAATAATAATAATAATAATAATAATAATAATAATAATAATAATAATAATAATAATAATAATAATAATAATAATAATAATAATAATAATAATAATAATAATAATAATAATAATAATAATAATAATAATAATAATAATAATAATAATAATAATAATAATAATAATAATAATAATAATAATAATAATAATAATAATAATAATAATAATAATAATAATAATAATAATAATAATAATAATAATAATAATAATAATAATAATAATAATAATAATAATAATAATAATAATAATAATAATAATAATAATAATAATAATAATAATAATAATAATAATAATAATAATAATAATAATAATAATAATAATAATAATATGCCCGAATTTTTAACTCCTGGGTTAATGAGGGGCAGCCAATCCCTCCCTGGTTTATTGAGGGGCGAACCGTCCTTCTCCCCAAAAACGGAGACTTGTCCGACCCAAAGAACTATCGCCCGATAACATGTTTAAACGCCTGTTACAAGATTTTTACGCGACTCTTGTACCAGCGGATACTCCAAGCCATGGGTCCCGTGTTTAGTGGAGTATACGAGCAGCGAGGGTCAAAGAAAGGCGTAGCCGGCTGCAAGGAGAACCTTCTAATAGACCGATGTGTCACACAGGACTCCTTCCAGTACAAGCGAAACCTTTTAATGACCTGGATTGATTACCGTAAGGCCTTTGACACAACTTCTCATGAACTTATTATTCACCTTTTGAGAGGCCTTGCGGTGCCAGATCCCATAGCGAGATGCATTTCAGGAATGATGCCATTTTGGAAGACCCGATTTACAATATGTACGGGTAACGCAAAGGTGTCGACTGAATTGGTGTCATTCCGACGGGGAGTGTTTCAGGGTGATTCCCTCAGCCCACTCCTCTTTTGCGTCTCGCTACTTCCGTTATCCGTTGCTTTGCGGAACACAAAGGGATCCATGTGCGGTGCTCCTGGCCGTAGAACCCATAAGGTTACTCACCTCTTTTATATGGATGACCTTAAGTTCTACGCGTCGACGAAGAGAGACCTCGACCAAGCTCTTCGGGTAGTACAGGAGTATACTCATGCGATCGGGATGGAGTTTGGGTTGGATAAGTGTGCGACGGTTCAACTTAAGAAAGGACGCCATGCGGATCACGCCGAGGACGCGCAACTTGTAGATGGGAGCATCCTACGACATCTGGATGCCGGAGAGACCTATACCTATCTGGGTGTTCCCCAGGGACACATCCATGATAGTGTAGCAATAAAAGGGTCTCTTCGCGACAAGTATCAGCAACGACTAAGACAAATCTGGAATTCAGAGTTGTCTGGAAAGAACAAAGTCGCTGCTACAAATATGCTTGCCGTCCCTATAATCACTTACTCCTTTGGAGTCATTAAGTGGAACGTGAACGAGTTGCGTGAAATTGACGTGAAAACCCGCAAGATGATGACTCGATACCGAAGCCATCATCCTAAGGCGTCTGTCCAACGGCTTTACTTCCCACGTTATCAGGGAGGCCGTGGACTCTTAAGTTTGGAGTGTTTACACAGACGAATAGTCCTAAGTACCGCGTGCGAAGTAATCAGAGACGAGGATCCCCTGCTATGCATGGTGCGTAACCATGAAACATTTGGGGTGGGGGCATTTCTTTTTAAAGCAGCACAAAGAGCAGCAGATGAGCTCCAAATAGTTTTCGACATAAGTCGGCGGCAGGAAAACTCCATTACACAGTTGACCTGCCAAAGACTTAAAACCACCTTAAAGAATGCAGAGGTAGACTATTTATTACGTCTACATATGGATAAGCCATTGCACAGTGTTTTCTATAAAACCATTGAAAACACTGGCTTATCCAAAAAGCTAAGCTTTGCATTCTTAAGGTCAGGTGCATTAAAGTCGGAAACTGAGGGGTTTATCATTGCTTGCCAAGACGGAGTCATCAACACCTTGGAACACCGAAGTCGCGTGATGGGTATACAGGTTCCTGATACAAGTTGTAGGGCCTGCCATAGGGCGCCGGAGACCTTATATCATTTGCTGTCCGCTTGCGGGCGCTATGCGGTCTCGGCGTATATCCATCGACACAACGCAGCGTTACGGGTGCTGTATTACCATCTAAGGCACTCGTACGGTGTTGATGATGCTCCAGTGCTGCCATATGTCCCCTCTGATATTCCGTCCGTCGTGGAGAATGACAGAACCAGAATATACTGGAATTTCGCATTCCCCACACTCCGGCTTGTAAACGCTAACAAGCCGGATATAGTACTCCTTGACAAAAATGACAAAATTATGTATGTCATTGAGTTCTCGGCTCCTGCCGAGACGAACATCATTGCCAAGGAAGAAGAGAAACGGACGAAATATCAGGATCTTCTCTTTGACCTTCGCCGAGTGTACCGGGGCTATACAGTCAAGCTAGTGGTTTTGGTAATTGGAGCTCTCGGAGGCGCACGGCAGACACTGCTCTCAGCTCTCAAGACCTTGCCGGCCTGCCGTGACAGGGCAGAGCAACTTGCAGGCAACATGCAGAAAGCAGTCATCCTCGGATCATTGCGTCTACTCAGGGCACACGATGCGGAACACCGTTTCTACTAACCCCGCGGTTGGTGGGGAGTAGAAACGGTAACGGACCATCTGGCCTACTTGCACCCGTGTGAGTCGGAGCCGCGGGACCGCAAGTAAGGCCACCACAAAAAAAAAAAAAAAAAAAAATAATAATAATAATAATAATAATAATCCGTGGCTGTTGCTGGTCTGCTATCGGAGGCTGCCCCTGGCGATGGGGTACGCTCGCTAGCCTAAAACCTAGAGGGCACCGGGGAAATAAAATACCCGGGGTGGACAAAAACCAGCACCGTTACATGGGTTAGCAACCCATCTAGCGTGAAACTCTCTTGCTGTGAACACAAGAAATAAGAGATACTCAGGCGGGCCGGGGCAGCTGGACCCGGGTCGGAACCGCCTTAGACCCACCGCAAACGACCAAGGCAACGGACAAGGACAACGAATACCCAACGCGCAAGAACCCCTCAATGAAGAGCAACATGAAATCCACAATGCAGATGTTGCTGAGGCTGCGCCTCAGCCCACTACATTACAGGGTAGACCAAGGCAGCGAACAAAATGGACAACAGCCATGAATGAATTCCTATACGGACGCTACCTTGTTCTAAGTGAACTCGAAACCAAAAAGACAGGTTACAGCAGAGAACTGCATGCACAAATGACTCAGCAGTTCCCTGAACTTGCGCGTAAAACAGTGCAAAATATACTAGATCAAAGACGAGTACTACTAACCTCAAAAACAATAACACCGGAAACCGCCCAACGCATAAAAAGAGAAGCAGAAATTGAACTAGGAGTACGAGACCAGAACGAAAATCAACCCCCAGTAGCAGACGCGGATGTAAATGTGATAGACGAAGGCCAAGCACAAGTAATAGAAAAGTTCGATGAGATATACATGAAATACAACGGAACCCTACCAGAAATGAGGCCAAGAATACCTAAGCTAAAGACAAATAAAAACACAAAGCAAACAATAACCCTCATAAATAACACAATAGCAGAAAAAATCAACGACGCACACAATATCCTTGACCTCCACACAATTATTTACGTTGGCGCAATGACCACGATTGAAATAAACCAACAAATAAAAAATAAACCCAAAGAAGACACCTCGACCTCAACAGAATCTCAACCACCTTGGGAAAGACGACTCATTAAACGAATCGAGGAACTTAGAAAACATATAGGACAAATAGAACAAGCTAGCAGAAACACAGCAAGCGAAAAACTTAAACGAAAAACAAAAAAACTGATAAACAAATACAAAAATGAAAGTAACAACACCAACCAAGAAATACTCGATCTACTCAAGCAACAATTAGCGGCCAGAGCTAAAAGACTCCGAAGATTCAAAGAAAGTCGCCAGCGAAGACAGGACAACAACCAATTCGAGGATAACGAGGGAAGGTTCTACAGACAACTTAAATCCACAACAAATAACAAAGAAGACGAACAACCAGGGAAAGAAGACACAAAAAGCTATTGGAAGAACATATGGGCCGTCCCAAAACAACACAAAAAGGAAGCAAAATGGATAACGAAAGAAAAAGAAAGGATGACAAACAAGAGGAGAATGATTAACCACACAGTAGTACTGGAAGAACTCGAGAAGGTGATCAAAAAGAGCAAAAACTGGAAAGCTCCAGGCATTGATAAAATACAAAACTTCTGGATCAAAAAATTCAAAAGCACACACAAAAAAATCGCCGACATCTTCACAGACATACTGGAAAACCGGACTGAACTACCAACATTTATGACACAAGGAATTACTTATCTTCTCCCAAAAACGTCACCTACGAGCAAGAACCCTAGTAAATATCGCCCTATTACATGTCTCCCAACACTCTTTAAGTTACTGACAGGAGTTATAGCTGAAAAAATATATAAGCACCTAACCGAGAACGAACTCTTGGCAACAGAGCAAAAGGGATGCACAAAGTCAGCAAAAGGATGCAAAGACCAACTGGTAATCGATGCCATAATAACAGGAAACGCAAAGAAAGAGAAAAAATATCTTTACACTGCATATATAGATTACCAGAAAGCCTTTGACAGCGTACCACACACTTGGCTGCTGGAGGTACTGGAACTATATAAGATTGACCCGCAAATAATAAAACTCCTAGAAAAGGCAATGAACACATGGAAAACCACATTAACAATCACAGCTAAAAATAAGCAACAAGTAATCGGAGATATACCTATACAGTGCGGAATTTTCCAGGGAGACGCTCTAAGCCCGCTATGGTTCTGCCTGGCTCTCAACCCGCTCTCCTCCACACTAAAAGAACAAAATAAAGGTGTAAAGTTAGAAAACAACAAAATACTTACCCACCTCCTATACATGGACGATCTCAAAACATATGCGTCATCCAACGAAGACCTGGAAAAAAACATCCAAATAATAAAAAAGTTCAGTGAAGACATTAACATGACATTTGGCCTAGACAAATGTCGCATCAATGTCATGGAAAAAGGGAAATGGAGGAAACATCAAGGAGTAGAAATGGGAGAGGATGCTGGAGTGATAGAAGGAATGGAAGAGGACGAGCTGTACAAATATTTGGGATACCAGCAAGCACGTGGGATAGATCAGAAACAAACCAAAGAACACCTTAGATGCAATCTCAAACAAAGGCTCAAAATGATAATGAGGACGAAGCTACGTGGAAGGAATATGGTGAAGGCAATCAACACCTATGCAATCCCAATCCTAACATATAGCCTCGGCATCATATCGTGGACACAAACAGAGCTAACCGAACTTAACCGCACAATACGAACTGTAGCCACTAAACACAGGTTCCACCACCCAAGAAGCTCTATGGAAAGATTTCACCTTCCCAGAGAGCAAGGAGGATGGGGAGTGTTAAACATTGAAGAACTACATAAGAAACAAATAAAAAACCTAAGAACCTACTTTCACAAAAAAGCGGAAGAGACCGGACTGTACAAAGCAATAGTAAACAAAGACAATAAAATCACGCCCCTGAACCTACAAAGCAGACAATTACCTGAAGAAGAATCCATAAATCACATGGAAAAATGGCTTAGCAAAGAATTACATGGACGATATCCTGCATTACTCAAGCAGGCCCACATCAATGAAAAAGCATCACTGGACTGGCTTAAGAAGGGACAGCTGTTCCCAGAAACAGAAGGGTTTGTCATGGCTATCCAAGATCAAGTAATTCCCACACGCAATTACCAAAAACACATAATGAAACAACGCATAGAAACAGATAAATGTAGAATGTGTGAAGAACAAACAGAATCGATAGATCACATAGTGAGCGGTTGCACAGTACTAGCCCCCAACGAATACACAAAAAGGCACGACAACGTAGGAAAAGTCATATACCAGGAATTTCTAAAAAAAATAAAACCTGACGCACCTCACACCCCGTACTATAAGCTAAACCCCGACTCTGTGAATGAAAATGAGAACTACAAGCTATATTGGAACAGAGAAATAATCACGGACGTACATATACCACATAACAAACCAGATATGGTGCTTGTGAACAAACAAACAAAACAAGCGTACATCATAGACATGGCAATCCCGCTGCCCACAAACACTCAACGAAAATACCAAGAAAAAATAAACAAATACTTGCCATTAGCAAATGAGATCAAAGACATGTGGAACCAAGAGCGTGTCACCATTGTGCCAATAATCTTCGGAGCTACTGGGGAAGTACCGTCAGCAACACTCGATGGCCTCAAAACCCTGGAAATAAAAGAAAATCTAGTTAGTCAAATGCAAAAAATCACTCTGATAGAAACTACTGGAATCGTACGTAAAGTTCTGAACTTACCTTGAAAATACTTACCTATACCGTAGACCCCACTTCGAATCCTTGTACGCAAGTACCGGAGAGAAGCTCTAACCAGGAAGACCTGTGGAACCTGAAAATAATAATAATAATAATAATAATAATAATAATAATAATAATAATAATAATAATAATAATAATAATAATAATAATAATAATAATAATAATAATAATAATAATAATAATAATAATAATAATAATAATAATAATAATAATAATAATAATAATAATAATAATAATAATAATAATAATAATAATAATAATAATAATAATAATAATAATAATAATAATAATAATAATAATAATAATAATAATAATAATAATAATAATAATAATAATAATAATAATAATAATAATAATAATAATAATAATAATAATAATAATAATAATAATAATAATAATAATAATAATAATAATAATAATAATAATAATAATAATAATAATAATAATAATAATAATAATAATAATAATAATAATAATAATAATAATAATAATAATAATAATAATAATAATAATAATAATAATAATAATAATAATAATAATAATAATAATAATAATAATAATAATAATAATAATAATAATAATAATAATAATAATAATAATAATAATAATAATAATAATAATAATAATAATAATAATAATAATAATAATAATAATAATAATAATAATAATAATAATAATAATAATAATAATAATAATAATAATAATAATAATAATAATAATAATAATAATAATAATAATAATAATAATAATAATAATAATAATAATAATAATAATAATAATAATAATAATAATAATAATAATAATAATAATAATAATAATAATAATAATAATAATAATAATAATAATAATAATAATAATAATAATAATAATAATAATAATAATAATAATAATAATAATAATAATAATAATAATAATAATAATAATAATAATAATAATAATAATAATAATAATAATAATAATAATAATAATAATAATAATAATAATAATAATAATAATAATAATAATAATAATAATAATAATAATAATAATAATAATAATAATAATAATAATAATAATAATAATAATAATAATATGGCGCGCCAGTGTGGAAAGACGCAATAAGCACTAAAAAGAATAGAATTTTGCTAAACAGAGTTCAAAGAAACCTACTGATACGGGTGGCTTCTGCTTATAGAACTGTTTCAGGGGTAGCACTTCAAGTGATCACAGGCATAGCGCCGATTGACCTAAAGGTGATAGAAAGAACCTATTTATTTGAAAGTACTGAAGAGAATAAAAATATAAAAGCGAAAAGAGCAATAGAGAGTACATTAGCAAACTGGCAAGCACGATGGGATAACGAAATAGACAAAGCACAGTGGACTAAGAGATTGATAGGAAGGGTTAGAGAATGGGTAAATTGCAAGCATCGCACAATCGACTACCAGTTAACGCAAGTACTAACTGGACATGGAGTCTTTCGGGCCTATGCCAAAAGAATGAACAAGGACGACACTGATTTATGTATGTATTGTCAAATGGTGGACACAGCTGAGCACACAGTTTTTGAATGTGGCAGATGGCATGAATCAAGGGAAGAGACATGTCGAAGGATTGGCGAAACACTCACACCAGACAACCTTGTAACCAACATGATTAAAAACGAAGAAAATTGGCACATCATCCACAAATGGTTGAAAGCACTCATGAGCAAAAAAGAGAAAGATGAGATTAGTAGACAAAGAGATGTTGCACAGAGAAACCAATAACTGGGTACATAAGAAGGAAAGAGGAATGAAGAGAAATAGATGATGCACGAACTCCTAATCGCTACGGCGGAAGGGAGATGTAGTGACCACACATAAGACGGCTGTGCTACCTGATGTAATGTTTAGAAAAACGGTCCCGGGAGCGCATGCATTTCGAAGGGAACACTTGTTCAGTGCTTGCACTGACTACGCCTTTCACAAAAAAAAAAAAAAAAAAAAAAAAATAATAATAATAATAATAATAATAATAATAATAATAATAATAATAATAATAATAATAATAATAATAATAATAATAATAATAATAATAATAATAATAATAATAATAATAATAATAATAATAATAATAATAATAATAATAATAATAATAATAATAATAATAATAATAATAATAATAATAATAATAATAATAATAATAATAATAATAATAATAATAATAATAATAATAATAATAATAATAATAATAATAATAATAATAATAATAATAATAATAATAATAATAATAATAATAATAATAATAATAATAATAATAATAATAATAATAATAATAATAATAATAATAATAATAATAATAATAATAATAATAATAATAATAATAATAATAATAATAATAATAATAATAATAATAATAATAATAATAATAATAATAATAATAATAATAATAATAATAATAATAATAATAATAATAATAATAATAATAATAATAATAATAATAATAATAATAATAATAATAATAATAATAATAATAATAATAATAATAATAATAATAATAATAATAATAATAATAATAATAATAATAATAATAATAATAATAATAATAATAATAATAATAATAATAATAATAATAATAATAATAATAATAATAATAATAATAATAATAATAATAATAATAATAATAATAATAATAATAATAATAATAATAATAATAATAATAATAATAATAATAATAATAATAATAATAATAATAATAATAATAATAATAATAATAATAATAATAATAATAATAATACTAATAATAATAATAATAATAATAATAATAATAATAATAATAATAATAATAATAATAATAATAATAATAATAATAATAATAATAATAATAATAATAATAATAATAATAATAATAATAATAATAATAATAATAATAATAATAATAATAATAATAATAAAAGGGCAAGGAGGCACACAAGAACAACGCCTGGGTATTAGCAACACTCCCCTTTACCCCAGCTGCAAGGGTCAAATCGGATCGGCAACCTGCAAAACAGGTGACCCGCGAGGACGAAAATCTACTTCTCCTAAATGTCGACCGGGGGCTGGCCAGGGTAACCTCCTGCCAGTCCCTAAGACTCGGTTCAGGACGCGGAGGATCGAGAGGGCCCCCACGACCGACCCCGTCGGATGAGGGGTCAAAGGCAAGGTGGAGGGGCCCAGCCGGATGGATTGCCCGATGACGACCGCGATGACCAAGGACGCTTTGAGTGGACCAATGATCTGAGAGATGACTTGCTGGAATGCTATGAGAGCAGTAGCCCAGGTCGAAGGGGATATATGGCTCGTATGCGTGAGCAGTGGAATGTTATGCATCCTGAGCATAATACATTTACTGCTCAGAGCCTGCGAGACTATGTATCCTACCTTCGGGGAAGGGGATATGTAAGAAGACCTCAACAGCCGGCAGTACCTGGGGTACAGGAATTGCAGGTACATGTGGCTGAAGAGGTACTTCCCATTGCACCAGAAGAGAGTCTTCAAGACCGCAGGGCGCTACACAAGATAAAGCGCCCGAAGCCACAAGACCTAGCTAGAGCGGACGCAGAGCTATTGAATACTCTAACAGAAGAAGCTGACATCTGGCGCATTAATTGCCTCGTCTACGAGGCAGCTTGCTCCGTGTCGCCCAGGGCGCCCAATAGGGACCCCTGCGGCGACAGGGCGCAACGCCGAGTGAAGAAGATGGAAGCAAAAATCCTCTCAGCAAGGCAGCACGCATCCCGTATACAGTGTGTGGTGGAATACAAATTGGCAGGCAGGCCTTTTACGCCAAAAGTGCGCCGTATAGCGGCCAACCTGCGACGCACCCACCACACACTGAACGAAGCACTGTTGCAGACCATCAAGCAGCAGTGCTGCGAAAGGATACGGATGTTAGTGACTGCCAAACAAAATCTAATTCGGCGGGCGAGGGGTATTTCGGAAAATAAATTATTTTTCGAAAACCCCAGTCGCCTATTTCAGGCGCCGCCGAGGATTATTAACGATCCTCCGACCGCTGAGAGGGTGGAAAACTTCTGGAGGGGTATTTACGAGGTAACTCGGCCGTTCAACGTAAACACACCAGCCCTGGCACAGTTTGAAACCTTTGTGAGGGGGTTTCCACCACCTGAGCAACTGTGCCCACCAATAACCGTGGAGGAAGTTCGAAGTGCTCTTACGGGTGCTAAGAACTTTGCTGCCCCTGGGCCTGATGGAATTAACACCTACTGGTGGAAAAAATTTCCATCAACCCATGAGGCCCTTGCCCGAATTTTTAACTCCTGGGTTAATGAGGGGCAGCCAATCCCTCCCTGGTTTATTGAGGGGCGAACCGTCCTTCTCCCCAAGAACGGAGACTTGTCCGACCCAAAGAACTATCGCCCGATAACATGTTTAAACGCCTGTTACAAGATTTTTACGCGACTCTTGTACCAGCGGATACTCCAAGCCATGGGTCCCGTGTTTAGTGGAGTATACGAGCAGCGAGGGTCAAAGAAAGGCGTAGCCGGCTGCAAGGAGAACCTTCTAATAGACCGATGTGTCACACAGGACTCCTTCCAGTACAAGCGAAACCTTTTGATGACCTGGATTGATTACCGTAAGGCCTTTGACACAACTTCTCATGAACTTATTATTCACCTTTTGAGAGGCCTTGCGGTGCCAGATCCCATAGCGAGATGCATTTCAGGAATGATGCCATTTTGGAAGACCCGATTTACCATATGTACGGGTAACGCAAAGGTGTCGACTGAATTGGTGTCATTCCGACGGGGAGTGTTTCAGGTGATTCCCTCAGCCCACTCCTCTTTTGCGTCTCGCTACTTCCGTTATCCGTTGCTTTGCGGAACACAAAGGGATACATGTGCGGTGCTCCTGGCCGTAGAACCCATAAGGTTACTCACCTCTTTTATATGGATGACCTTAAGTTCTACGCGTCGACGAAGAGAGACCTCGACCAAGCTCTTCGGGTAGTACAGGAGTATACTCATGCGATCGGGATGGAGTTTGGGTTGGATAAGTGTGCGACGGTTCAACTTAAGAAAGGACGCCATGCGGATCACGCCGAGGACGCGCAACTTGTAGATGGGAGCATCCTACGACATCTGGATGCCGGAGAGACCTATACCTATCTGGGTGTTCCCCAGGGACACATCCATGATAGTGTAGCAATAAAAGGGTCTCTTCGCGACAAGTATCAGCAACGACTAAGACAAATCTGGAATTCAGAGTTGTCTGGAAAGAACAAAGTCGCTGCTACAAATATGCTTGCCGTCCCTATAATCACTTACTCCTTTGGAGTCATTAAGTGGAACGTGAACGAGTTGCGTGAAATTGACGTGAAAACCCGCAAGATGATGACTCGATACCGAAGCCATCATCCTAAGGCGTCTGTCCAACGGCTTTACTTCCCACGTTATCAGGGAGGCCGTGGACTCTTAAGTTTGGAGTGTTTACACAGACGAATAGTCCTAAGTACCGCGTGCGAAGTAATCAGAGACGAGGGTCCCCTGCTATGCATGGTGCGTAACCATGAAACATTTGGGGTGGGGGCATTTCTTTTTAAAGCAGCACAAAGAGCAGCAGATGAGCTTCAAATAGTTTTCGACATAAGTCGGCGGCAGGAAAACTCCATTACACAGTTGACCTGCCAAAGACTTAAAACCACCTTAAAGAATGCAGAGGTAGACTATTTATTACGTCTACATATGGATAAGCCATTGCACAGTGTTTTCTATAAAACCATTGAAAACACTGGCTTATCCAAAAAGCTAAGCTTTGCATTCTTAAGGTCAGGTGCATTAAAGTCGGAAACTGAGGGGTTTATCATTGCTTGCCAAGACGGAGTCATCAACACCTTGGAACACCGAAGTCGCGTGATGGGTATACAGGTTCCTGATACAAGTTGTAGGGCCTGCCATAGGGCGCCGGAGACCTTATATCATTTGCTGTCCGCTTGCGGGCGCTATGCGGTCTCGGCGTATATCCATCGACACAACGCAGCGTTACGGGTGCTGTATTACCATCTAAGGCACTCGTACGGTGTTGATGATGCTCCAGTGCTGCCATATGTCCCCTCTGATATTCCGTCCGTCGTGGAGAATGACAGAACCAGAATATACTGGAATTTCGCATTCCCCACACTCCGGCTTGTAAACGCTAACAAGCCGGATATAGTACTCCTTGACAAAAATGACAAAACTATGTATGTCATTGAGTTCTCGGCTCCTGCCGAGACGAACATCATTGCCAAGGAAGAAGAGAAACGGACGAAATATCAGGATCTTCTCTTTGACCTTCGCCGAGTGTACCGGGGCTATACAGTCAAGCTAGTGGTTTTGGTAATTGGAGCTCTCGGAGGCGCACGGCAGACACTGCTCTCAGCTCTCAAGACCTTGCCGGCCTGCCGTGACAGGGCAGAGCAACTTGCAGGCAACATGCAGAAAGCAGTCATCCTCGGATCATTGCGTCTACTCAGGGCACACGATGCGGAACACCGTTTCTACTAACCCCGCGGTTGGTGGGGAGTAGAAACGGTAACGGACCATCTGGCCTACTTGCACCCGTGTGAGTCGGAGCCGCGAGACCGCAAGTAAGGCCACCACAAAAAAAAAAAAAAAAAAAAATAATAATAATAATAATAATAATAATAATAATAATAATAATAATAATAATAATAATAATAATAATAATAATAATAATAATAATAATAATAATAATAATAATAATAATAATAATAATAATAATAATAATAATAATAATAATAAGCACCACTGCATGGGTTAGCAACCCATATAGTGTGAGAAGTGTCCCTTACTGTAAACACTAGACACAAGCGGTACTCAGGCGTGGCAGGGAATCAGGCTGACCCGGAGGCGCCCGGCGGTTATGCCTGACGCGGCCATCAGTGAAAGAAGTGGCACTGACCCGCGGAATGGACCCTCTACTTCAACGGCTATGGAAACGGAACAACTAGAAAACCCACCACAAATTCCAACCTCTGAAAGTGATGTCGAGGATATTCCTCGACCCACCCAGGAGGCAGAAAAGAGTAAGAAGCGGTTAAAATGGACAGACGAAATGAACGAATTCCTTTACCGATCTTACCTCAAAATAACCTTAATGGAAACCTCCAAAAAACCCTACAGCGCGGATCTCTACCGAGTGATGACAGATAAATACCCAGAACTACAAAGAAAGACAACACAGAATATATTAGATCAGAGGCGGCAACTATTCACGAAAAACCGGATCAAACCGCAGAGAATCGAACAACTAAGAAAAGAAGTTGCTATTGAAATAGGTATAAGGAGACCCTCAGTAAACCCCCAAGAACAGCAACTCGTACCAGAGGAACATGAAAATGACGCCGAGAACGAGAACGCATGCCTTGAAAGATGCCTTGCTCTATACCAAGGGCTAGACCCCCTAGCTAGACCAAAACTGCCACACCTTAACACTAACAAAGAGACGACAAACATACTTAACAAAATTAACCATGCAATGTCAGAAAAGGTAGATGATATACATACCTTTAACGATTTTCATGACCTTATATACTCAGGAGCACATGCTGTATTACAGCTACATAAACAAGCTCTTCCAAAAACCTCAAAAGACAAAAAAGATCGAAAGCCAGGATGGGAAATAAGGCTAGAGAAAAACATAGCGGAAACCAGAAAAGCAATAGGGCAACTTACACAACTTAAAAACTTAAAAGAGCCAACTAACAAATTGAAAAACAAAGCAAAACAAATCGTAAGCAGATATGGAGATAAAGACAACCAAACCAACATAGAAGTTCTGGATAAACTAAAACAAAAACTGCTAGTGTATTCCACTCGACTAAGACGCCACAAAAACGCTTACAATAGGCGAATACACAATAATGCCTTCCGCGCCAATCAAAAGCAATTCTATCGATCACTTACACAAAATAAACAAAGTGACAATGACGAAACACCTAACCCAGAAGAGACCCAAAAATTCTGGGCTAATATTTGGGAAAATCCAAAGGTACATAACAGAAAAGCTAAATGGTTGGACGATGAAAGAAAAAGAGTGGACAAGATTCCAACTATGGTATTTAGCAGCGTTACCGAAGACGACGTCAAGAAAGCTATCAACAATACGACGAATTGGAAAGCTCCTGGGCCAGATGGAATCCATAACTTCTGGCTAAAGAAATTCCACACAACACATAGAAGCCTAGCCCAGCTTCTGACAGAGAGCCTTAAAAATCCCAACATAATTCCATCATTTATGGTAACGGGAACTACCCATCTCCTTCCAAAGACTAGCCCATCAGTAAAAGATCCTGCCAAGTATCGACCTATCACCTGCTTACCAACTATATACAAAATACTGACGTCAATAATTTGCAATCAAATATACCTTCATCTAGATAAAACCAACTTACTACCGGAAGAACAAAAAGGATGCAGAAAGGGAAGCAGAGGATGTAAAGAACAACTGGCGATAGACACATTAATGGCTGAAGAAGCAAAACAGAAAAAAAAGAACCTATATGTAGCTTATATAGACTACAAAAAGGCATTTGATAGCGTCCCTCATACACTGCTCATTGAAATACTTCAATTATACAAAATCAGCCCATCGATTGTAAACCTTTTGCACAGCATATTACCGAAATGGAAAACCAACCTACAGATGAAGTGCAATGACAAAACAAACAGTATGGGCAGTGTGAGTATCCGAAGAGGTATATTTCAAGGTGACGCTCTGAGTGCTCTGTGGTACTGTATGACTCTCACTCCTCTCTCAAACGCACTAAACAAAAAAGATCGGGGATATAAGTTACAAAATGGCCATAAAATTGATCATCTAGCCTACATGGACGACATTAAGCTTACATCCTCGTCTAAGGAGGGATTAGATATACTACTTAAGACTATCCACAAATATAGTGAAGACACAGCAATGGAATTTGGCTTAGATAAATGTAAGATCAGTGCTATGAAACGAGGAGTATGGGAAGATCACGCTGGATTTAACCTAACTCAAGATCAACTCGTGGAAAATATGTCGAAAGATGAAAATTACCGATACCTAGGACTAGACCAAGCAAGAGGAATTAAACACTCCATTATGAAAGATGCACTGAGAACGAAAATGATTGAAAGACTAAAATCAGTATTAAAAACTCAACTCTCCGCAAAGAATAAAGTTAAAGCGATTAATACATATGCCATACCTGTCATAACCTACAGCTTCGGTATAATCAAATGGTCCAATACCGATATCGAGAATCTGAACAGACTTATAAGGGTTCAATTTACAAAGCACAAAGCACGCCATCCAAAAAGTGCAGTTGAAAGGTTCTATCTACCACGAGCAAGAGGAGGAAGGGGAGTTGTAGATTTACACGATGCTCTTTTGAAGCAAATTGAAGGCCTTAGAAAATTTTTCTTTGATAAAAGTATAACATCACCTTATCATGAAAAAATATCAAAAGCTGACAAAGGTTACACTCCACTCAATTTGGCTGACAATAATTACAAACCTCTCCGTCTGACGATGAGCGCTGAAGAAAGAATACAGCAATGGAAATCAAAGGCATTGCATGGAAGGTTCCCAGCACTTCTCTACACCGAAGGGATCGACGAGGTAGCATCAATCGCATGGTTAGAACACAGCGACCTGTTTGCAGAAACTGAGGGATTCATAATGGGCATACAAGATCAAGTAATACCAACCCTAAACTACAGAAAGTTTATAATCCAAGATCCAACTGTAACTGACGACAAATGCAGGCTCTGTCATACCAAATCTGAAACCATAGAACACATTTTAACAGGCTGCTCAATCCTAGCACCATCTGAATACCTGAAAAGACATGACAACCTTGCAAAAGTAGTACATCAAAAACTCTGCATTGATGCTGGTATTCTCACTGAAATGCAACCTTACTATAAATACCGACCAGAGTCAGTATTGGAAAGTGAAAGTCACAAAGTATACTGGAACAGACCAATCCAGACAGACCATACAATTGAAAACAACAGACCAGACATTATATTTCAAGACAAACATAATAGAAATACCTACCTTATTGACATTGCAGTACCGGCTGGCCACAACGTATCTGAAAAACAAAGAGAAAAGGTCCGAAAATACCTACCTTTGGCCGCAGAAGTTAAAACACTCTGGAATCAGGAAAAAGTGACAATTATACCAATTGTAGTAGGGGCAACTGGAGAAATACCTATAAAGTTACACACTTACCTCAAACAGCTCAACTTACCTGCCAAACTCTATATCACTCTCCAAAAAATAGCTATTCTGGGAAGCTGTCATATTGCGCGCAAAACACTTAACTGTTCTACATAAAGAAAAGGGAAATTAGTGAAGATTTGGACTTCTTGCTCAGAAATGAGCCGTACCCGATCTACTTACCTGCTTGCAGTGATTATCGAAATAATAATAATAATAATAATAATAATAATAATAATAATAATAATAATAATAATAATAATAATAATAATAATAATAATAATAATAATAATAATAATAATAATAATAATAATAATAATAATAATAATAATAATAATAATAATAATAATAATAATAATAATAATAATAATAATAATAATAATAATAATAATAATAATAATAATAATAAATTAACAACAGCACGTACGGTTATAATATCGGCAGACCAAATGGAGTGAGGCTCTCACATTCACTATACATGGATGACTTTAAATGCTACGCAAAAGGAAAAAGTCAGCTCCAAGGACAGCTGGAGCTTGTGGCGTTGTTCAGTCGATCAATCAGAATGGAGTTCGGGCTTGATAAATGCGCAGTACTACATGTAGAGAAAGGGAAAATTCAAGAAGGTGAGAGTACAGAACTAATGGATGGCACTATAATAAACAACACAGGAAGAGCAACATACAAGTACCTGGGGTTCCAACAAGCTTTAAATATAGATGCTGCAGAAATGAAAGACAGGGTGAAAAAGGAGCTACAGCGAAGACTCAAGCTGCTGCTAAAAACAGAACTTAACGCCCGAAACTCCATCATTGCTATAAACACATGGGCAATCCCTGTCGTTACAGCTACTTTTGGAGTGCTAAAATGGAGTGAAACCGACCTACAAGCTTTGGACCGTTCTATAAGAACAACACTTACCTCGTTCCGTGCACTGCATCCAAATTCTTCTGTCGCCAGATTGTACATCTCCAGAAACCGCGGAGGAAGGGGGCTGATCTCGCTCCGAGATGGGCACCTAAGACAAAAAAAATCATTAAGGAAATTTTTTATGGAAAGCACTGATGCACTGCACATAGCAATCGCAAGAGAGGACAAAGGCTATACACCACTTAACCTCTCTGAAAGGGAACAAAATGAGACGGCCACACCTTGGGAAGAACAATGGAACTCCAAGGTATTACATGGTAGATATGCAGCAGGACTCAGACAAGAAGCTGCCGATTCGAACTCGTCCTGTCTGTTCTTAAAACAAAGCGGTCTAACCAGGGAAACCGAAGGTCTAATGTTAGCGATCCAAGATCAAGTGATGGGAACACGGTCATACAGAAAACATATACTAAAAGAAAACATCCAAAATGAAACATGCAGAGTATGTGGTCAAAAACAAGAGACAATACAACATATAATCAGCGGATGCAGTGTTATCGCTCCCAAGGAGTACCTTAATAGACACAACGACGTCGCGAAGATTATACACAGTAACCTTTGTAGCAAGTATAAGCTAAAGAACACTAACCAGCCCTATTACAAATATAATCCAGAACCAGTGGCAGAGAATCAAAATGTTAAAATCTATTGGGATACATCAATAGTTACTGATAGAACTGTGCTTCATAACAAACCTGATATAATTGTCATTGATAAAGCTGCTAAAACTGCCCAAGTAATCGACGTCGCCATTCCTCTTGACGAAAATATTAGCAAATCATACACCGAAAAAGTGATTAAATACCAAGACCTTCGTCACGAGCTGAAACATCTTTATAATCTGAAAAATGTGGATATCCTGCCATTTATAATTTCTGCCAACGGATTAGTGGAAAAAAACTTTCTTAAAAACCTTAAAAGCCTTACCATAGATGTAAATGTAAGAAACATCACAGCTTCCGCACAAAAAGCTGTCATACTGGGGACGTGCCATATCGTCCGAAGATACTTGTTGCGGGATTTGTAACCTTGACTATAGGTCCGGTGACAAATTCCTTAGAAAAACCTTACCGCTCAGGCGTGAAAAAAAAAAAAAAAATAATAATAATAATAATAATAATAATAATAATATTAATAATATTAATAATAATAATAATAATAATAATAATAATAATAATAATAATAATAATAATAATAATAATAATAATAATAATAATAATAATAATAATAATAATAATAATAATAATAATAATAATAATAATAATAATAATAATAATAATAATAATAATAATAATAATAATAATAATAATAATAATAATAATAATAATAATAATAATAATAATAATAATAATAATAATAATAATAATAATAATAATAATAATAATAATAATAATAATAATAATAATAATAATAATAATAATAATAATAATAATAATAATAATAATAATAATAATAATAATAATAATAATAATAATAATAATAATAATAATAATAATAATAATAATGAATGGAGACGTTTAAAGCCAGACGTAAATTTTACTGAGTCACAAATAGCCAACCAACTCTACGCTATCAAAACTCATTCTCTGCTAACTGCATTGGAAATTGCAAACATTAAAGACGAAGTACAACAAATGATCAGAAGACAGAACATAACACCACAGGAAACAAACAACCTACCCGTAATGCTGGAAGAAGCATCAAGCGACGTAGAGGTTCTAGAGACCGTGGTACCTGTAACTAAGGAAAACGTTTTACAAATTAATCTTGTTAACACATTTAAAAAATACATAATAATGTACCAAGAAACTGACCCAGAAAAAAGAGAAAAACTGCCCAAAATTAGACCAAACTCAAAAACAGAAGAAGGAATCCAAATCATCAACGAAGAATTATTAAACTTACTAGAAGAAGATGACCCTATTACAAAGACGCAATGTTTGGTATATTGTGCAGCAAAAACTGTGATAGAACACATGGAAATAAAAACAAAACCACAAGCTCATAAAACAGAAGGGAAGGCACCCAAGTGGAAAATAAGGTTAGAAACAAAAATTAAAAATATAAGAAGTCGCATAACAAAATTGCTGGCTTGGGAAAAGGGAAATCTTAGTAAAAATTTAAGAAAAGAGATAAAGAAAATTCTCAAAGAAAGGAACATACAAATAGGGGAAAGAAAATATAAAGAAAAACTGTCAATTTTCATAGACGAACTTAAACAGAGAATAGCAGCATTGGGTAAGAGATTAAGACGGTACAACAAGAGCTTTAAAAAAAGAGAACAAAACAAAATCTTTTACAAAAACGAAAAGCATTTTTATAAGACTTTAGAACCAAAACAACAAAAACTTTCATCCCTCCCAAAAAAAGAAGAGTTAATGGATTTCTGGTCAAACATATGGAAGAAAAAGGGCGAACACAACAAAAGAGCTACGTGGTTGAGTACAGAGAGACAAGAATGCCAAACAATACCAGCGATGAATCTTATAAACATCTCAGAGGAAGACGTAAAGAAGGCTGTTTTAAAAACTCAAAACTGGAAGGCGGCAGGTATCGATATGATACATAACTACTGGTGGAAAAAGCTAAATGTGTGGAAACAGCTTGCTGTGCAGGTAAACCGCATCTTTATGAATAAAGAGAAATTGCCAGCCTACCTAACTAAAGGTGTTACATACATGCTTCCAAAATCAGAGAGAACTGATGACCCAAAAAATTACCGACCAATTACTTGCTTACCAACACTCTATAAAATAATTACGTCAATAATCGCTGAAAAAATAGACAACCATCTGGTACAACAAGATATCTTAACAGAAGAACAAAAAGGGTGTAGGAAAAAATCACAGGGATGTAAAGAACAACTGATTATTGACGAAGTAATAACACAAGATGCCAAACACAGATCACGGAACATCGCAGTGGCATGGATCGATTATCAGAAAGCATTCGACTCTGTACCACACAGCTGGCTATTAGAAGTCCTAGAGTTGTACAAAATCGACAAAAATATAATCAAATTCCTCAGTGAATGCATGAACTCCTGGAGAACCACACTTATTCTCACACTGAACAACAGAGAAATAACGACTGATGAAATCAATATTAAAAGCGGTATTTTTCAGGGTGACTCTCTTAGTCCTGTCTGGTTTATTCTAAGCCTAAACCCGCTCTCAAAAGCTTTGCAACGATCCAACATCGGATATAAACTAAAGCAGGGTGATATATCGTACACAATGGCTCACTTGTTTTATGTAGATGATTTAAAATTATATGCGTCATCAGAAAAGGATCTGGATAGACTGATAGAGCTGACAGAGGTATTCAGTAATGATATCAAAATGAAATTTGGTCTTGATAAATGTGCAAAGTTAGTAGCTCATCGCGGAAAACCAAAAGAATATGATAACATTGAAATCGAGAACATTAAATACCTAAACAATGAAAACTATAAGTATCTAGGATACAAACAGAAACTAGTTATCAACAAAAAAGAAGCAAAGAATATACTTAGCCTAACACTCGAGAAAAGAATCAAACAAATACTCCGGACGGAACTCACAGCTAAAAACAAAATCAAAGCAATCAACACTTATGCGATACCAGCAACTGCTTATTCCTTTGGAATAATTGGTTGGTCCAACACCGAGTTAGAAGCTCTCAACCGCGTAATTCGTGTACAAATGTCGAAGTATCTAATCCATCATCCTAAAGCGTGCACCGAAAGGCTCTACATCCCACGAAAATTGGGAGGAAGAGGACTCATAGACATCGCACTACTTCACCACAGGCAAATAAATAAATTACGAACATATTTTCGCAGGAAGTCCGCTACATCTTTACTTCATAAAGTCATAACTGAAATTGGAACTTACTCACCGGTAAAATTCAGAGAAGAAACTCATGACTTACCTGACCTCGCTACTCTAAAAAATAAATGGCTATCAAAACCTCTTCACGGAAAATTTCCTAATCACCTTAATCAATCAAAGGCTGAAGCATCGACGGAATGGTTAAAAAAAGGTTACCTATACGGAGAGACAGAGGGATTTATGGTGGCCATTCAGGACAATGTCATAGCAACAAGAAACCACATAAGAACGATTCATGGAGTACAACTTGACAATGATCTCTGTAGAATGTGTAGACGTCACTCCGAGACGATAGAACATATTATAGCAGGATGTACGGTGTTAGCACCTACAGAATATTTAAAACGGCACAATTTAACAGCTAATATAATCCATCAACACCTTGCTATTTACTGCAATTTCCTAAATAAAACTGAACAACACTTTAAATATGTTCCATTTCCAGTACATGAAAATGATACATACCTTCTATACTGGGACACGCCAATTCAAACGGATAAACCAATCCCCTGTAATAGACCTGACATTGTCTTAGTAGAAAAAAAGGAAAGGCGGGGTTTTTTCATTGACATCACGCATCCGAACGATCACAACCTAGAAAAAGCTGAAAGAGAAAAAATTAATAAATATTTTGACTTATCAGAAGAATACAGAAACATCCATCAACTTAAAAGTCTTACCATAGTTCCTATTGTCATCTCAGTTACAGGCCTGGTCTCGAGGAACTTGGAATCATACCTAAAACAAATAAATATCACAGATAAAAAAATATTCACGACAATGCAGAAATCAGTGATACTGGAAACCTGTCGTATTGTAAGAAAAACCCTTAACTTACCTTCACAAACGTAAATTGAGAAACCTCAATAAAACCGGTTAAAGTGACTGATTCAAGAGAATCCCACTTTAGCAAAAGCCCTGAAAAGGAGAAAAAACAAAATAATAATAATAATAATAATAATAATAATAATAATAAGAATAATAATAATAATAATAATAATAATAATAATAATAATAATAATAATAATAATAATAATAATAATAATAATAATAATAATAATAATAATAATAATAATAATAATAATAATAATAATAATAATAATAATAATAATAATAATAATAATAATAATAATAATAATAATAATAATAATAATAATAATAATAATAATAATAATAATAATAATAATAATAATAATAATAATAATAATAATAATAATAATAATAATAATAATAATAATAATAATAATAATAATAATAATAATAATAATAATAATAATAATAATAATAATAATAATAATAATAATAATAATAATAATAATAATAATAATAATAATAATAATAATAATAATAATAATAATAATAATAATAATAATAATAATAATAATAATAATAATAATAATAATAATAATAATAATAATAATAATAATAATAATAATAATAATAATAATAATAATAATAATAATAATAATAATAATAATAATAATAATAATAATAATAATAATAATAATAATAATAATAATAATAATAATAATAATAATAACTCGTGGCAGTTGCTGGACCTGCTATCGGGGGCCGCCTCTCGCGATGAGGTACGCTCGTCAGCCCTTGAAAAAGGCTGAAGGGTAACGGGGAAATAAAATACCCGGGGTGGACAAAAACCAGCAAACCGTCTAGTGGGCTAGCACCACAAAGGGCGTGATATGTAGTCGCTATAAGGACGAGGCGAAAGCGATACTCAGGCGTGGCAGAGGATCAGGCTAACTCTGTTCGGAACCGCCTAGAAGACCCCCCGCCTGTCTTAGGAGAAGATGAACCAGGTGGCATCCCCCTAAGAAGGAACTCCACCGACCCGCATGAAAATGGACCTGACACCCCCAATGCCATAACAGTTCCAGACAATGTTGCTCATCAGGCAGATGAGCCCATAGCTGGAAACCGAAGAAGAGGCAATGTGCGATTTAAATGGACAGAAGAAATGAACATATACCTTTATCGTACATACCTACTACTCACAAAAATGGAAACAGACAAAACTCCCTACGGACACAGACTACACCAAGATATGCTACAGAAATTCCCACAACTAGCTGGTAAAACCTTGATGAACATACTCAGTCAAAGACGAGAGCTGTTCACAAAACACAGACTATCGCATGATATTGTGCAACAAATTCGCACCGAAGTAGAGGTGGAACTTGGGATGCGAGCACCGCCAGTTGAGGAGCAACAAAATCGAAATTACGACCAAACAACAGAAAATTATGAAAATGATATGCACAACCCGGAAGAACAAGAAGTATACAACAAACTTGAAAACAACATACAACGATACCAAGGTCTAAACCCCATTTTAAGACCAAATCTACCCAAGTTAAAAACATGCAAAGACACAAATAATATAATTGTACAAGTCAACAATGCTCTAATCCACAGAGTGACTGCTTGTGAAAACCTACAGGGCTTACACGACCTCACATATGCAGCAGCAAAAACAACAATTGAACTTCACAACCAAAAGACAATGAGAAAAACAACGCCCAAAGAACAAACGACACAACCCAGATGGGAAAAGAGGTTAACTGCAAAAATCGCGAAAATAAGGGCAGAAATTGGACAGCTAACACAAATGCAAAATAAAAATATTAAAAACAGGAAGACGGAAACAAAAGCAAACCAAATTATCCAAAGATACGCAAACAAGTCCAATGGAACAATCATCGAAATTATCGACTTTCTAAAACAAAGACTACAGGTATACAGTCATAGACTCAGACGTTATCGAATATCCTACCAACGAAAAATAGAAAACAGATTGTTCAATACGAATCAGAGGCTCTTCTACCGACAACTTCTAAATCCAAAAACCGACGCAGAGAATGGAGAATACCAAACGCGAGAAAGTGTCAGAGAATTTTGGAGAAATATCTGGGAGAAACCAGCAAGTCATAAACACAACGCTGATTGGATGACACTCGAGAAAAAAAGAGTGGAACATATACCAGCTATGCTACCAGAAACAATAACATTGGAAGACCTAAAAAACACCTTGTCAAAAGCACACAACTGGAAAGCGCCAGGACCAGATGGCATTCATAACTTCTGGTATAAACGATTCACACACTTACATGAAAAACTGGCTTATCTTCTTACAGATATTCTTAACCACCCAGAAAATCTACCTAAATTCTTCACAATGGGAAATACCTACCTGCTCCCCAAATCGACACACCCACAACCAGACCCGTCAAAATATAGACCGATTACATGTCTGCCCACCATATACAAGATTTTGACAGGCATTCTCGCAGACAAGCTCTACAGACATATGACGAGAAACAATCTTCTCGCAGAAGAACAAAAAGGTTGCAGAAAGAAATCACAGGGCTGTAAAGAACAACTAGTAATAGATACAGTCATAACGAAAGATGCAATTAAAAATCACAGAACCTTATACACAGCATTTATTGACTATCAGAAAGCATTCGACAGCGTTCCGCACACCTGGCTAATTGAGAGTCTTAATATATATAAGGTAAACCCCCAAATTACAAATTTCCTAAAAATAGCGATGGAAAAGTGGGAGACAAACCTTTTGATATCAAACTCAAAAATAGAACCACTAAAAATGCGAATAAGTAGAGGGATTTACCAAGGCGATGCGCTAAGTGCTTTGTGGTTTTGTATTGCTATCAATCCACTATCCAATGCTATAAAGAGCAAGAAATCCGGATATAAAATACCAGCGAGCAATCAGCAAGTAAGTCATCTAGTATATATGGATGATCTGAAACTCTTTTCAGAGACAAACAATGGCATAAAAAATCTCCTTAGACAAACAGAAATTTTCTCAGCTGATATATCCATGAACTTTGGCTTGGACAAGTGTAGAATTAACAGCCTTGTGAAAGGTAAGTGGCAAAGAAGTGACGACTTTGAAATGTTACAAAGATCTGGAGGAGGTACGATTGCAGCTATGGATAAAAATGAATCCTACAAATATCTTGGTTTTCTGCAGTCACAGGGGATAGATGAAAAGTTGGTAAAACAACAACTGATAAACAAAATGAAAGAGCGGATAAAAGCCATTCTGAAGACTCAGCTGTCAGCTAGAAACAAAATCAGTGCAACAAATACACTCGCAACACCGGTTGTCGCATACAGTTTTGGAGTGGTAAAATGGACCGAAACAGAGCTGGAAGAAGCAAATCGATCCCTAAGGAAACTCTACACTAAGTACAGATCTCACCACCCAAGAGCATGTAAAGAACGGTTTCATCTCCCACGGAGCCAAGGTGGAAGAGGAATTACTGACCTACGACTCCTACACAAGCAACAAATCAACAATCTAAGAGAGTTTTTCCTTAAAACTGGTGAGAATTCCTTATTTCATGCTGCAATAAACACCACAGACAAACAGCTCACACCTCTCCAACTCTGCAAGGGAAATTATAGTTGTGATCCTGAATACAACATAAATACTCAAACACAAAAATGGCATCAGAAAGAACTACATGGAAGATACCCTCATACACTTAACCATGATGACATAGATCAAAGAGCATCAAGAAGTTGGCTACTTAAGGGTAACATCTTTTCAGAAACTGAAGGCTTTCCCTGTGCTATTCAGGATCAAGTAATTCCCACAAAGTCATATCAAAAATACATTGTCAAAGACCCCAATATAACAAACACAAAATGCAGACTCTGTGGACAAGGGCACGAAAACATTGAACACATAATAAGTAGCTGTACGACGCTTGCTCCAAAAGACTACACAAACAGACATAATGATGTGGCAAAAATTATACACAGAGAATTAGGAATAAAATATGGTTTATTACAGAACTGGGAACCATACTATAAATACAACCCGCCACCTATCACTGAGAACGAAAAAACAACAATGTACTGGGACAGAAGCCTACAAACAGACCACCCAGTCCAACACAACAAACCAGACATATTTGTGTTAGATAAGGAAAATAACGAGATTCTAATCATTGACAACGCGATACCAACACCAACAAATATACATAAAAAGCACAAAGAAAAAATTGAAAAGTACTTACTTTTAAGCGAAGAACTAAAGAAAATCTGGAGGGTGGACAGAGTGCAAATTGTCCCAGTTATTATTGGAGCAACCGGAGAAATCCCAAAGAAACTGTTCAATGCACTAAAAATCTTGACTGTCCCGGAAAAGTTCTACCTAGAAATGCAGAAAGCTGTGATCTTATCCACCTGTAACACAGTAAGGAGAGTTTTGAACATTAACAAGTAACAATAACAAAAAGTGTATGTCTTGCTCTACTTACCAAAAGCCGACATACTCTTATACTTACCGTAAAAACGAGCAACAAAAAAAAAAAAAAAAAAAAAAAAAAAAATAATAATAATAATAATAATAATAAGAATAATAATAATAATAATAATAATAATAATAATAATAATAATAATAATAATAATAATAATAATAATAATAATAATAATAATAATAATAATAATAATAATAATAATAATAATAATAATAATAATAATAATAATAATAATAATAATAATAATAATAATAATAATAATAATAATAATAATAATAATAATAATAATAATAATAATAATAATAATAATAATAATAATAATAATAATAATAAGAGTTTCTTACTCAAGGAGTAACGATCATGCTTCCAAAAAATCAAGAAACGTTGGAACCAAAAAACTACCGTCCAATTACTTGCCTTCCTGTAGTATATAAAATACTTACCTCAATAATTGAGAAGAAAATCACTAAACATCTAACAACAAACAGCGTTTTAGCATATGAGCAGAATGGTGCAAAAAAAGGAAGCAAGGGCAGCAATGAGTGGTTAGTGATAGACACTGTAGTAACTAAGCAGGCAAAAAAACGGAAAAGAAACTTAGGAATAGCCTGGATAGATTACCAGAAAGCATACGACTCGGTTCCTCATTCTTGGATTACAAAGGTACTAAAAATTTACAAAGTAGACCGAAAAATATGTGAATTTCTTGAACAGACCATGAACCATTGGAAAACGACTCTAAATGTAAATGTGAATAATCAGCACTACACAACTGACATCGTAAAAATCTCTAGAGGAATTTTTCAAGGGGACAGTTTAAGTCCGCTGCTTTTCTGCATGGCAATAAATCCATTAAGCACTATTCTAAATCAAAGTGGCTACGGCTATAGTATTACAAAACAGCCGAGAGTTGCTATAAGCCATCTGCTCTACATGGACGATCTTAAGCTCTACGCCTCTAGCAAAGATGAGCTTCAGAGCCAACTGGAACTGGTTTCAAAATTTACAAAGGATATCCAAATGACATTTGGAATCGAGAAGTGTGCCTTTGTTAATGTCAAACGGGGGGAAATTCAGGACCCAGACAGCATCCAACTTATGGGGGAAACTGAGTTTAGTCCACTACCACATGATGAGTTCTACAAATACCTGGGAGTAAAGCAGAGCCTTACAATAGATCAAAGAGGGATGAAATGTACTATAGAAAAGAGCCTTATGGATCGTGTAAAGAAGATCCTTAAAACCAAACTGTATGCAGGAGCACAAATCACTGCCATAAATACATGGGCTATCCCAGTAGTCAGCCATACATTTGGTGTTGTGGACTGGACGCAAACTGACTTACAGAACCTGGACAGACATATCAGAACAATGCTCACAAAATACCGGTGCCACCATCCCACCTCATCGATGAACCGTCTCTACCTTCAAAGAAAAAAGGGAGGAAGAGGTTTACTGAATATAGAAATATTGCACTCATCACAGGTATACAAAATGCATAACTACTTTACGACGAAGAACTTAGACCTGCATAAAGCAATTGTACAATCTGATGTGAAACTGTCCCCTCTCAACCTTCATGCTAATCAAACCCCTCAATTGCAAAAAACCATAAGAACGCTTGAGGAAGAATGGAGAAGTAAAAAGCTCCACGGTAGATATGCAGCAGCACTAATGAGCGAAGAAATAGACAGCACTTTATCAAATACCTACCTTAGACAAGGAGCACTGAGATCTGAAACGGAAGGATTTCTGCAGTCCATTCAGGATCAAGTGGTTCCCACACGTATGTATCGGAAACACATTCTTAAGCAAGACATTACCAATGTAAGCTGCAGAATGTGTGGAAAAGAAGTAGAATCTATTCAGCATATTATATCTGCGTGTTCATCTTTGGCCCCTAGAGACTACTTGGAGCGCCATAATAAGGTCGCGGGGATAATCCACCAAGAAATTTGTAGAAAAGAAAACCTAATTAACGAGACAATACCTTATTACAAATACATTCCTGAAACATTGAAAGAAATGGAAGGTGTTAAAGTGTATTGGGATAGTACCATAGTAACAGACAGGCAAATAAATCATAACCGACCTGACATTCTCTTAATTAACATGAAAGAAAAACACGCAATAATCATTGATGTAACAATTCCTCTGGACGAAAACATTAAAAAGGGACGTGATGAAAAAATCACAAAATATCAAGAGCTAAGCGAAGAGATCAAACGCATGTACAAACTTGAACGAGTAAAAATAATACCAATTGTAATCTCGGCAAATGGCCTAATTGACAAGAAACTTCCCAGATATCTTGAAGATCTGAAACTAAAGAATACAAAAAAAATTATAGGTCTAGTTCAGCAAGCTGCTATACTGACTACCTGCAGCACAGTAAGACGGGTGATGGCAAGAGAATAGTCTGTTGGCGCTATAGTCGCCCCGGACTTTCTTGTAGCCACTACCGACATTAAGTCGTGAAAACCCAAAAAAAAAAAAAAAAAAAAAAAAAAAACAAAAAAAAAAAAAAAAAAAAAAAAAAAAAAAAAAATAATAATAATAATAATAATAATAATAATAATAATAATAATAATAATATTAATAATAATAATAATAATAATGGACGTGTTGTGGAGCGCAACGCACCACCCACCCAAGCTGGATTAAGAGCACTAGGAGCGCGACGTATGAAATGGAGCAATGAGCTCAATATGGACATCATGCGCGCTCTTACTTCAGAGTTACAAACTTAGAAAGCAACCTTCTTCTGTATAGAGCTAAACTGTACCAAGACATTACCCAAAGAAGACCTGAACTTGCAACTATATCAGAGCAAAGAATTGCTGACCAACGTCGAACTATAGTGGTACGCAATCTTCTTCCTCAGCCAACAATTGAAGAACTTGAAGACGAAATTCGACTAGAACTACATAGACAAGGTGATTTAGAAAACGAAACAGAAGCACAAGTTGATGAGCTTTTTCTGGCTAGGCCCGCCATGGAAATGCAACAAGAGGAACAGGAACCACGAATCATAATGAATACCCCAAATAAATTCGACCACTGCTTTAAAGCTTGCCTAACCAAATATGACAGAATAGAGCCGTGCCGACGGCCGAAACTGCCAAAACTTCACTATAAACCTACCACCAGTCATATAGTAAAAGAGGCAAATGAATATCTGTCTGTTCGACTTATTGGAACTGAGAAGCTTGATGAAATCCACTTTTACATATACTGCGCCGCAGCAACAACTATCGAGCTAAATGGTCAAAAACTTAAGCCCAACACAGCCTTAGCAGGTGCTCCATCAAAACCTAATCCACTATGGAAAAAGCGACTGGAGACAAAAATTGAAAATCTCAGGAAAGAAATAGGCAAGGTCCAACAAGTTGCAAATGGAAACAAGAAACGAAAATTAACAAAATACCTACCACCTGAAAAACAAAAACAAATAAAAATGTTAGGTGAAATACAGTCGCATAACATTGTAGTTGACCACCTTGACACCCTCAAACAGAAATTAGCAGTCTTGTCTCAGAGGCTGGCGAGGTATCAAAGAAGCAACAAAAGAAAAGAACAAAATATTCTATTTACAACAAGTGAAAAATACTTTTACCGAAGCTTGGAAGAGAAATCTGATCAAAATATTGTACTACCAACTAAAGATGCCATTAAAGACTTTTGGTCGGAAATATGGTCTGTCCCATTTCAACATAATGAGAATGCACATTGGATTACCAGCGAAGCTCAGAGATACAAAGAACAGAAAATGAATCCAATTGAATTCACCAAAAAAGATATTTTAGAAAGCTGTAGAAAAATGGCTAACTGGAAAGCACCAGGTCCTGATGCTATTCAAAATTTCTGGCTGAAATCATTCTCAAATGCACACGGACATCTGGCTAAAGCTTTTAATGATATTCTCGTCAACCCCACCCATATGCCAAGATTCATGACACAAGGTACAACGCATCTGCTACCTAAAAATGAAAATACGCAGGATCCCACACAATACCGACCTATCACCTGCCTGCCCACTACCTACAAACTTTTCTCATCAGTAATATGTAACAAAATATATACTTACCTAGATGCTAAAGAAATACTAACCTTCGAGCAAAAAGGATGCAGACGTAAGGCTATGGGATGTAAGGAACAGGCGGTGATAGATTCGATAGTACTAGAGCAAGCAAAAAGTAAATGCAGAAATATCCATATGGGCTATATAGACTATCAGAAGGCCTTTGACTCAGTTCCTCACAGTTGGCTTCTGCAAACACTCCAAATATATGGGATAGACAGCAAAATAACAGACTTCTTTAAAGAATCTATGAAGAGTTGGTCAACTTGCTTGCAAATAAAAAATGTAAAAAGCAACATCGAAATTGGTAATATTGACCTAAAACGTGGAATCTTCCAGGGTGACAGTTTTAGCGCATTATGGTTCTGCCTGGCTCTAAATCCCCTATCAAATGCAATAAACTCCACGGGCTACGGTTTCAATATCAAAACCAATAATAATTTAAAGCTAGTCAGCCACCTTTTATACATGGATGATATAAAGATATATGCTGCCACAAAGAAGCAACTAGAGACAATTATAAAGCTGGTTTACAAAATCAGCAAAGACATTGGTATGAAACTAGGAGCTAGTAAATGCCAAACGGTTACCGTGCATAAAGGAAAACTTATAGAAAGTGAAGATTTGCAGCTTGACGCAGAAACAGCTGTTGGGGCTATGTCAAGGGACCCATATAAATATCTTGGCTATCTTCAGACAAACAGAGTTGAACATAAAATAATCAAAGAAAAGCTTATCAAAAAATTCCAATCCCGACTGATCTCTCTACTTAAAACAGAGCTGACTTCATCAAGACTTACGAAGGCGATTAACAGCTATGCAATCCCTACTTTATCTTATTCATTTGGAGTTGTGAGATGGACCCACACAGAGCTGGAAAATGTTAATAGACAAATACGAACCAAAATGACAGGCCACAGGAAGCACCACCCGAAATCTTCCAAACACCGAATAACGCTCCCTCGCGAAGATGGAGGAAGAGGTATATTTGATATGGTTCAGCTGTGTGCACAACAAGTTGGTTCTCTTCCAAAGTACTTCTATGAAAACAACAATAACCACCTGTTTGAAGCTATTATAAATGCCGACATAAAACTGACACCACTAAACCTTAGTGAAATAAGATACTTACCGTTTCCAAATATGCTGACCAACGAACAAAAGAAAAGAGATCTGCTAGGTATGGAACTCCATGGAAGATTTCAAAATGACCTACAAAGAGTCAGTTGATAAAAACGCATCGCTCTACTGGCTAAGAAAAGGTATAATCTTCCCGGAAACAGAAGGCTTTATGCTTAGCATCCAAGATAATGTTGTTAGTACGAGAAACCACCGTAAATACATATTAAAAGAAAACATTGAAACTGATAAATGCAGAAAATGCAGCAATAACACTGAAACAATAGAACACATTATCTCTGCCTGTCAATGCCTAGCAAACAATAAGTACCTGGAAAGACATAACAAAGTTGCAGCCATAGTTTACCAAGAACTCCTCAAAAAACATGATATCACATATGAAAGTCAAACACCCTACTATAAACTAAAACCCCCACCTGTTGTAGAAAATGACAATGTCAAGATATACTGGGATAAAACACTGCTTACGGACCGAACCGTAGAACACAACAGACCAGACATTACAATTGTGAACAAAAAAGACAAAACAGCATATCTAGTTGATATAGCGATACCCAACAACAATAACATGGACACAAAAATAAAAGAAAAAATAAACAAGAATCTACCATTATGTCGAGAAATAAAAGGGTTGTGGAAACTGGAAAGCGTTGAAGTCATACCTCTTGTTATTAGTGCCATGGGACTGGTACCTAAGAACCTAAGGACAAATTTAAAGAAACTTAATATTCCAGAAAATACCTACCATCTAATGCAGAAGTCAGTGATAATAGATACTACGCATACAGTTAGGTCGTTTCTAGAAACGTAAACACAGAGTCTGCATCTTGCCGTCAAAGCCGATGCATGCCTGTCAAAAGATCCGATAAATATCGTGGAATAAAAAATTTAAAAAAAAAAAAAAAATAATAATAATAATAATAATAATAATAATAATAATAATAATAATAATAATAATAATAATAATAATAATAATAATAATAATAATAATAATAATAATAATAATAATAATAATAATAATAATAATAATAATAATAATAATAATAATAATAATAATAATAATAATAATAATAATAATAATAATAATAATAATAATAATAATAATAATAATAATAATAATAATAATAATAATAATAATAATAATAATAATAATAATAATAATAATAATAATAATAATAATAATAATAATAATAATAATAATAATAATAATAATAATAATAATAATAATAATAATAATAATAATAATAATAATAATAATAATAATAATAATAATAATAATAATAATAATAATAATAATAATAATAATAATAATAATAATAATAATAATAATAATAATAATAATAATAATAATGGATAAGCCATTGCACAGTGTTTTCTATAAAACCATTGAAAACACTGGCTTATCCAAAAAGCTAAGCTTTGCATTCTTAAGGTCAGGTGTATTAAAGTCGGAAACTGAGGGGTTTATCATTGCTTGCCAAGACGGAGTCATCAACACCTTGGAACACCGAAGTCGCGTGATGGGTATACAGGTTCCCGATACAAGTTGTAGGGCCTGCCATAGGGCGGCGGAGACCTTATATCATTTGCTGTCCGCTTGCGGGCGCTATGCGGTCTCGGCGTATATCCATCGACACAACGCAGCGTTACGGGTGCTGTATTACCATCTAAGGCACTCGTACGGTGTTGATGATGCTCCAGTGCTGCCATATGTCCCCTCTGATATTCCGTCCGTCGTGGAGAATGACAGAACCAGAATATACTGGAATTTCGCATTCCCCACACTCCGGCTTGTAAACGCTAACAAGCCGGATATAGTACTCCTTGACAAAAATGACAAAATTATGTATGTCATTGAGTTCTCGGCTCCTGCCGAGACGAACATCATTGCCAAGGAAGAAGAGAAACGGACGAAATATCAGGATCTTCTCTTTGACCTTCGCCGAGTGTACCGGGGCTATACAGTCAAGCTAGTGGTTTTGGTAATTGGAGCTCTCGGAGGCGCACGGCAGACACTGCTCTCAGCTCTCAAGACCTTGCCGGCCTGCCGTGACAGGGCAGAGCAACTTGCAGGCAACATGCAGAAAGCAGTCATCCTCGGATCATTGCGTCTACTCAGGGCACACGATGCGGAACACCGTTTCTACTAACCCCGCGGTTGGTGGGGAGTAGAAACGGTAACGGACCATCTGGCCTACTTGCACCCGTGTGAGTCGGAGCCGCGGGACCGCAAGTAAGGCCACCACAAAAAAAAAAAAAAAAAAAAATATATAATAATAATAATAATAATAATAATAATAATAATAATAATAATAATAATAATAATAATAATAATAATAATAATAATAATAATAATAATAATAATAATAATAATAATAATAATAATAATAATAATAATAATAATAATAATAATAATAATAATAATAATAATAATAATAATAATAATAATAACAACAACAACAACAACAACAACAACAACAACAACAACAACAACAACAACAACAACAACAACAACAACAACAACAACAACAACAACAACAACAACAACAACAACAACAACAACAACAACAACAACAACAACAACAACAACAACAACAACAACAACAACAACAACAACAACAACAACAACAACAACAACAACAACAACAACAACAACAACAACAACAACAACAACAACAACAACAACAACAACAACAACAACAACAACAACAACAACAACAACAACAACAACAACAACAACAACAACAACAACAACAACAACAACAACAACAACAACAACAACAACAACAACAACAACAACAACAACAACAACAACAACAACAACAACAACAACAACAACAACAACAACAACAACAACAACAACAACAACAACAACAACAACAACAACAACAACAACAACAACAACAACAACAACAACAACAACAACAACAACAACAACAACAACAACAACAACAACAACAACAACAACAACAACAACAACAACAACAACAACAACAACAACAACAACAACAACAACAACAACAACAACAACAACAACAACAACAACAACAACAACAACAACAACAACAACAACAACAACAACAACAACAACAACAACAACAACAACAACAACAACAACAACAACAACAACAACAACAACAACAACAACAACAACAACAACAACAACAACAACAACAACAACAACAACAACAACAACAACAACAACAACAACAACAACAACAACAACAACAACAACAACAACAACAACAACAACAACAACAACAACAACAACAACAACAACAACAACAACAACAACAACAACAACAACAACAACAACAACAACAACAACAACAACAACAACAACAACAACAACAACAACAACAACAACAACAACAACAACAACAACAACAACAACAACAACAACAACAACAACAACAACAACAACAACAACAACAACAACAACAACAACAACAACAACAACAACAAAAATAATAATAATAATAATAATAATAATAATAATAATAATAATAATAATAATAATAATAATAATAATAATAATAATAATAATAATAATAATAATAATAATAATAATAATAATAATAATAATAATAATAATAATAATAATAATAATAATAATAATAATAATAATAATAATAATAATAATAATAATAATAATAATAATAATAATAATAATAATAATAATAATAATAATAATAATAATAATAATAATAATAATAATAATAATAATAATAATAATAATAATAATAATAATAATAATAATAATAATAATAATAATAATAATAATAATAATAATAATAATAATAATAATAATAATAATAATAATAATAATAATAATAATAATAATAATAATAATAATAATAATAATAATAATAATAATAATAATAATAATAATAATAATAATAATAATAATAATAATAATAATAATAATAATAATAATAATAATAATAATAATAATAATAATAATAATAATAATAATAATAATAATAATAATAATAATAATAATAATAATAATAATAATAATAATAATAATAATAATAATAATCCTATACTACCCCGCACGGGGTAGTATAGACAGCTTCTATACTAACGGGGACTGGCGACCCCGCGGCCCGAGCTCCCCGGCACCAGGGGGGATCTGGTGTAAACACCGCTCAGTGTGTTGGCAACTCACGAAGCGAGATAATTTTCACTTGCCGTGAATACAAGAAGAAAAAGATACTCGGGCGTGGCAGATAACCAGGCCTTATCTGCTCGGACACGTCAGGAAGATCCTAGGCCTGGCTCGAGTCAGGGTGAACCAGGTGGCACCCCCTCGAGAACGGACACCACCACACGCGAAATTGGAGCTGATAGCGATATTAGAACCGCAAACAGACAGCCTGACACTCAAAATGCTCCAGCTGCTGAAGGTGCTGCGCAAGAGCTACAGCCAGCGCTCACCCAAGCAGGAATACCCAGGAGACGCATGAAATGGACTTTGCAAATGAATCAAACAATCATGCATATATTTTATCGAGTTACGGAACTGGGTACAAATAAAACAGGCTACAGAAAAAGAATGCACAAAGCATTTATCAGAGAATTCCCAAACCTTGATGTTACTGAGCAAAGAGTGGTAGATCAATACCGAGCAATAATCAGAAATAAACTCATTTCAGAAGACACCATTGAAACTATAAAAGCGGAAGTTCAAAGGGAACATAGAAGAAGCTCTCGACGACGTACCACTATCAACATGCGGCGTACCAACTCTGAACAGATACATCCTACGATAATTACTGACAACCAAGAACAATTCGAACACAATGACGAAAACCATCCCGAACGACTAATTCTAGCACTGCAAAATGAGATACAAAAAGCAATGTTGGAATACGAGGGGATGGATCCGACCTCAAGACCTGCACTGCCAAGAATAAATTCTTCAAAGAACTTAGCTTTTGCACTAGAAATTATGAACCAAAGAATTCTTCCTCAGTATATTGGTGAGGCGACCTGTTTAGAAGCGGTCCACTCCGTCGTATACTGCGCAGCATCGTCGATCGCCACAAACCTTGGAATTAAAGTAAAAAGAAAGAACTCTACGAAAAAGGGCCATAAAGTGTCCGAACCCGCCTGGTGTAAACGTCTGCAGCAGAGAATAGACAAACTGCGGAAAGAAATAGGTCAGCTAACTGAGTTCCAGAAAGGAACACGAACAACGAGATTAAAATCGCGAGTAAACAACGTACTCAGCAGAAATAAAATCCATACACTAAGAGATGTAGAAAACAACACAGTTCAATTATGTCTAGATACACTAAAACAGAAGCTTGGTAAATACGCTGCTCGACTAAGTAGATACAAGTGCAGTAACGATAGAAAACAAGACAACAAGCTATTTGCGAAATCGGAAAGAGTTTTTTACAGACGCTTAAACGAAACTGAGCATGACATGGCAACAAAATATCCTTCGAAAGAATCTATGGATACCTTTTGGAGGGAACAGTTGGCTACGCCTATTAACGCGAATTTAGACGCAGCCTGGATACCTCAAGAGACTAACCGATCACGAACCTACAATGATATGAATCACCGCCCATTTACAACAGCGGAAATGAGCAAAATAATTGGTGAAATGCATAGCTGGAAAGCTCCCGGTCCAGATGGAGTCCAAAACTTTTGGTGGAAAAAGCTGGTGTGTACTCATGATAAACTTACAGATTTTATAAATGAGATTCTGAGGCAACCTGCCAAAATGCCTTGTTTCTTAACACAAGGAATCACGTATCTCTTACCAAAAGACAAGCAGAATACTGAAGATCCATCAAAATACTTCCCCCCCTATCACGTGCTTACCAACATTGTACAAATTAATCACATCCTGCATTGCTAATCGACTGTATGATCATGTTACCCAAAATCAAATTTTAGCAGAGCAACAAAAAGGATGCACAAAACACGCTATGGGCTGCAAAGAGCAGCTAATAATTGACTCTGTAATCTGCAATCAGGCATACTCGAAGCACCGGAACTTGTACATGGCATACATTGACTACAAGAAAGCATTCGACTCGGTTCCACACGATTGGCTGCTAAACATCTTAAAAATATACAAAGTGGACAGATTTATGATTGACTTCCTGGAACATGCGATGAACTCCTGGCGTACGACTGTAATTTTGAATGAGGCTGATATCAAAACCAGTACAATTCCTATTAAGAGAGGTATTTTCCAGGGTGATTCACTCAGCCCGTTATGGTTTTGTCTTGCATTGAACCCTCTTTCAAACAGACTGAACTCGACTGGATGCGGATTCAGTCTCAGAGAAAACAAGAGAGAACTTATCAAAATCAATCATCTGCTGTACATGGATGATCTTAAATTAACTACATCAACTAGAAGACAACTAGAAGAGCTTCTTAAAATCGTTGAAGGGTTCTCCAGTGATATAAAGATGTCGTTTGGCCTTGACAAGTGCAAAACAGTCAATATAGTTAAAGGCAATATTCAACCAGGAGACTTTGAAACACAAGATGGGCAACTAATTGAAGCACTAGTTGAAGGAAGTACATACAAATACGTCGGAATGAAACAGCTTTACAGTATTGAACAGAAAACCATGAAAAAGGAATTTGAGCAAACATATACAAGTAGGGTTCGAAAAATATTAAAAACGAGGCTCAACAGTAAGAACTTATTTTCAGCCCTTAACACATACGCGGGTGCAGTCCTCACATATTCCTTCGGAATTATAAAATGGACGCAAACGGAAATAGACTCGTTACAACGAAAAACTCGTGTACTTTTGACTAAACATAAAGTACATCACCCAAAAAGTGCAATAGAACGTACAATGCTACAACGTTCAGAAGGTGGTAGAGGACTTGTGGATATCGGTGAAATCCATGATAGACAGATAGCCAATCTACGAGAATATTTTCGGAAAAAAGCAGTCCAGTCAGAATTATATAACGCTGTGTGTAAAGCAGATACATATTCACCATTAAACTTGAAATATGAGCAAGTACCAGTAAGACACTACCGAACTAAAGAAGAGAAAGTACAGACCTGGAAAGAAAAAGCACTACATGGAAGACACCTGAACGAGATGAACCAAGATAATGTCGACAAAAATGCGTCGAACTATTGGCTAATCTCAGGACAGATGTTCCCAGAAACAGAGGGGTTCCTTCTAGCCATTCAAGATCAAGTGATTCCAACAAGAAACTATCTGAAATATATAATCAAAGACGGAACTATAACAGATGGTAAATGCAGATATGGCTGCGAAGCTCAAGAAACAGTTCAGCATATAACCAGTGGCTGTCAACTTTTTGCAGCAACTGAGTATAAAGAGCGGCATGATTCAGCTGCAAAAATTCTGCATCAAGAGCTTGCATTGAAACTTGATCTCATATCAACTGAAAAGCAGCCGTACTACATATATAAACCAGAGCCTGTTCTAGAAAATCAGAGATACAAACTGTACTGGGACCGTAGTGTGCTTACTGACCAAACAACTCCTCACAACCGGCCTGATATTATTGCTGTAGACAAGAACACCAGAAAGACTTTTATTATCGACATTGCTGTTCCTAACTCACATAATTTGCGCGACAAACAAATAGAGAAAATAGTCAAATACAGAGAACTGGAGATACAGATAAAAAGACAATGGAACATGCTTAATGTAGAGACAATACCCATCATATTATCTGCTACTGGAATCATCCCCAAACAACTGCTTAAGAACTTAACGGCATTGGAACTTAATAACAACCTGTACATTCCAATTCAGAAAGCAGTACTGCTCGGCACATCAAGAGTTGTAAGAAAATTCCTTGGAAACAACCACAAAGGACCCGAAAGGGCGCCCACAGAGCTTAATCCCTCTGAGACTTAGAATGTCTGGGATAAGTGAAAGTTCCCCTTTTAAATAAGAGGGAGTGTGAATGACCAAGAGTAAGGTCTAAGTCGGATAAAAATAATAATAATAATAATAATAATAATAATAATAATAATAATAATAATAATAATAATAATAATAATAATAATAATAATAATAATAATAATAATAATAATAATAATAATAATAATAATAATAATAATAATAATAATAATAATAATAATAATAATAATAATAATAATAATAATAATAATAATAATAATAATAATAATAATAATAATAATAATAATAATAATAATAATAATAATAATAATAATAATAATAATAATAATAATAATAATAATAATAATAATAATAATAATAATAATAATAAGAGATTACGTGCGATACTGCGTACTAAACTCCATGGCCGAAATACTGCAAAAGCTATAAATACCTACGCAACATCAGCCATATCTTACAGCTTTGGCATTATAAAATGGACAAATACAGAGCTAGAAGCGCTAAACACACAAACCAGAAAAGAATTAAGGAAGTACCGATGTCATCACCCTAAATCAGCTATTGAGAGGTTACATTTGCCACGAAAATTGGGAGGCAGAGGAATTCCAGACATAAAAATAAGACACTTCAAACAAATTTCAAACCTACGCAAATATTTTTATCAAAAAGCAGAAACTAGCAGCATGCATCATGCAGTTGTAAAGGCAGATAAAAATTCCACTCCTCTTAGATTGGCCGACAGATCATACGAGCCAAGCGAAGAGATTGAAACCCTGGAACAAAAAATTCAAAACTGGCGTAGTAAACCCCTACATGGAAAATATCTTGCGCGTATTGAACAAAACACGATAGACACTGCAGCGTCAACATCATATCTGCGACACGGTAACATATTTCCTGAAACAGAGGGGTTTATAGCAGCAATTCAGGACCAAGTTGTAGGAACAAAGTCTTATAAGAAGCGAATCCTTCACGAAAACATTGAAAACCTAAAATGCCGCTTATGTCACTCAATGGAAGAAACCCTGGACCACATTATTGCAGGATGCTCAATGCTAGCTCCAAAAGCATATCTTGATCGCCATAATAGAATGGGAAGGATAGTGCATATGAAACTTAGAGAGCAGCATATGGGACAGAAGATCGATACCCCATACTATGAGTATGAGCCACCACCCGTCTGTGAAAATAATGAAGCTAAAATACTGTGGAACAGAAAAATACAAACAGACAGGCCAGTACCAAATAATATACCTGATATAATACTTACCTTAAAAAAAGAAAACACTACTTATATCATTGATTTTGCTGTTCCACTGGGAAACAACATCCAAAAAACCTATGGTGAAAAAATTAGTAAATACTTACCTCTCCGAGATGAGATCATTCAAATGTGGCACATGGAATCAGTGACGGTAGTGCCAGTGATAATCGGAGCTGCAGGGGAAATACCGAAAAGTTTAAAAGAAAGCTTACTAAAAATAGGATTAGAATGGGAAATATACATACCTATGCAAAAGGCAGTACTGTTAGATACGTGTAGTGTAGTCCGGAGAGTGATTGGAATGAACTAAAGTATTTTAAATACATCTGAAAAGCTGATCATCTTGTCCTTAGACCGATGAATCAAAGCTTTATTTAGTCCACCAAAATGGTGTGCGATCTCCAAATAATAATAATAATAATAATAATAATAATAATAATAATAATAATAATAATAATAATAATAATAATAATAATAATAATAATAATAGATTACCGTAAGGCTTTTGACACAACTTCTCATGAACTTATTATTCACCTTTTGAGAGGCCTTGCGGTGCCAGATCCCATAGCGAGATGCATTTCAGGAATGATGCCATTTTGGAAGACCCGATTTACCATATGTACGGGTAACGCAAAGGTGTCGACTGAATTGGTGTCATTCCGCCGGGGAGTGTTTCAGGGTGATTCCCTCAGCCCACTCCTCTTTTGCGTCTCGCTACTTCCGTTATCCGTTGCTTTGCGGAACACAAAGGGATACATGTGCGGTGCTCCCGGCCGTAGAACCCATAAGGTTACTCACCTCTTTTATATGGATGACCTTAAGTTCTACGCGTCGACGAAGAGAGACCTCGACCAAGCTCTTCGGGTAGTACAGGAGTATACTCATGCGATCGGGATGGAGTTTGGGTTAGATAAGTGTGCGACGGTTCAACTTAAGAAAGGACGCCATGCGGATCACGCCGAGGACGCGCAACTTGTAGATGGGAGCATCCTACGACATCTGGATGCCGGAGAGACCTATACCTATCTGGGTGTTCCCCAGGGACACATCCATGATAGTGTAGCAATAAAAGGGTCTCTTCGCGACAAGTATCAGCAGCGACTAAGACAAATCTGGAATTCAGAGTTGTCTGGAAAGAACAAAGTCGCTGCTACAAACATGCTTGCCGTTCCTATAATCACTTACTCCTTTGGAGTCATTAAGTGGAACGTGAACGAGTTGCGTGAAATTGACGTGAAAACCCGCAAGATGATGACTCGATACCGAAGCCATCATCCTAAGGCGTCTGTCCAACGGCTTTACTTCCCACGTTATCAGGGAGGCCGTGGACTCTTAAGTTTGGAGTGTTTACATAGACGGATAGTCCTAAGTACCGCGTGCGAGGTAATCAGAGACGAGGATCCCCTGTTATGCATGGTGCGTAACCATGAAACATTTGGGGTGGGGGCATTTCTTTTTAAAGCAGCACAAAGAGCAGCAGATGAGCTCCAAATAGTTTTCGACATAAGTCGGCGGCAGGAAAACTCCATTACAGAGTTGACCTGCCAAAGACTTAAAACCACCTTAAAGAATGCAGAGGTAGACTATTTAATACGTCTACATATGGATAAGCCATTGCACAGTGTTTTCTATAAAACCATTGAAAACACTGGCTTATCCAAAAAGCTAAGCTTTGCATTCTTAAGGTCAGGTGCATTAAAGTCGGAAACTGAGGGGTTTATTATTGCTTGCCAAGACGGAGTCATCAACACCTTGGAACACCGAAGTCGCGTGATGGGTATACAGGTTCCTGATACAAGTTGTAGGGCCTGCCATAGGGCGCCGGAGACCTTATATCATTTGCTGTCCGCTTGCGGGCGCTATGCGGTCTCGGCGTATATCCATCGACACAACGCAGCGTTACGGGTGCTGTATTACCATCTAAGGCACTCGTACGGTGTTGATGATGCTCCAGTGCTGCCATATGTCCCCTCTGATATTCCGTCCGTAGTGGAGAATGACAGAACCAGAATATACTGGAATTTCGCTTTCCCCACACTCCGGCTTGTAAACGCTAACAAGCCGGATATAGTACTCCTTGACAAAAATGACAAAATTATGTATGTCATTGAGTTCTCGGCTCCTGCCGAGACGAACATCATTGCCAAGGAGGAAGAGAAACGGACGAAATATCAGGATCTTCTCTTTGACCTTCGCCGAGTGTACCGGGGCTATACAGTCAAGCTAGTGGTTTTGGTAATTGGAGCTCTCGGAGGCGCACGGCAGACACTGCTCTCAGCTCTCAAGACCTTGCCGGCCTGCCGTGACAGGGCAGAGCAACTTGCAGGCAACATGCAGAAAGCAGTCATCCTCGGATCATTGCGTCTACTCAGGGCACACGATGCGGAACACCGTTTCTACTAACCCCGCGGTTGGTGGGGAGTAGAAACGGTAACGGAACATCTGGCCTACTTGCACCCGTGTGAGTCGGAGCCGCGGGACCGCAAGTAAGGCCATCCAAAAAAAAAAAAAAAAAAAAAAAAAAAAAAAAAAAAAAAAAAAAAAAAAAAAAAAAAAAAAAAAAAAAAAAAAAAAAAAAAAAAAAAAAAAAAAAAAAAAAAAAAAAAAATAATAATAATAATAATAATAATAATAATAATAATAATAATAATAATAATAATAATAATAATAATAATAATAATAATAATAATAATAATAATAATAATAATAATAATAATAATAATAATAATAATAATAATAATAATAATAATAATAATAATAATAATAATAATAATAATAATAATAATAATAATAATAATAATAATAATAGTCAACTTTAATAATAAAACTATAACCCTTATTCGAAAAATGAACGAGATTCTCAGTGAAGTGATAGAAAGCAATAAAACGCTTGAACAGCTTCATTCTTTGGTCTACTGTGCAGCTGCTACTATTTTGTCCCTAAATCAAAAACAACCAAACAAAAGGGCCTCTTTACATCCAGTCCCCTTTAAGCCGGCATGGCAACAACGTCTGGAGAAAAAAATAAAACATTTTCGAAAAGACATTGGAAGAGTGGAGCAGCTTCGGATGGGTAATCGATCAAGACGGGTCCTTAGGGAGATCCCAAAAGATCTTAAAACTTCACTTCAGGAAAAAGATCAAGAACACCAAAATGCACTCATACTGTCCTACCTCGATACGCTTAAACAAAAACTCGCAGTCAGCGCTGGTCGATGAAAAAGGTATAAGGAGAGCTATGAAAGGAAAAAGGACAACAACCTCTTTGCGCGAAATGAGAAAGCTTTCTATTCTTCACTAAATCTAAAGCAAATCTCAGATTTTAAACCACCTATACCACAGGAAGTTCAAACTTTCTGGTCTAACATATGGTCGCAAGAACACATTCATCGACAAGCCTCCTGGATTAGACAAGAAGAAGAGAGATGTGGAAATCTTGAGCAGATGCTGGAGGTTAGGATCACGAAAAAGACCTCACAAATGCCCTTCAGAACTCAGCTAATTGGAAAGCACCCGGCCCAGACGGTATCCAAAACTTCTGGTACAAACGTCTTACCGCAGTCCACTCACATCTTATTGTGGCTTTCAATGATGCTTTGAAAAATCCAGAGGAATTTCCAGTTTTTCTCACGGAGGGTACAACCTACCTGATCCCCAAAAGTGACTCCACTGAAGATCCATCGCAGTACCGACCGATCACTTGTCTGCCGACGTTGTATAAAATCTTCTCAGCTGTGATGTGCAGGAAGATCGACGAACACCTAGAAGAAAAAGGAATTATTAATGAAGAACAAAAAGGAGCTAGAAGGCGTGTTCTGGGATGTAAGGAACAACTTATTATAGATTCAGTGCTAACCGAGCAAATTCGCAAAAATCAACGCAATGCTTTTATGGCATACATCGATTATAAGAAGGCGTTTGATTCCGTTCCCCATTCATGGCTGATACATGTCCTAAGACTCTATAAAATACACCCAATAGTCACTCGTTTTCTTGAGCATACCATGCAGAATTGGAAAACTACCTTGAAGATAAAAACTTTGAAAGACGAGTTACAAACTGATAAAATACCGCTTAAACGAGGAATATTTCCGGGCGATTCACTAAGCGCTCTGTGGTTTTGTTTGGCACTAAACCCCTTATCCAGTGCCATTAAATCCACAAAATATGGAATTAAAATTAAAGGTAGAGCGGGTGAGGAAATGACTCTGGCACATCTATTATACATGGATGATTTCAAGGGATACGCTGCGAACGAAAAACAACTGAAAACTCTTTTAAACCTAATTCACGGAATGAGTCAGGACATAGGCATGACATTCGGGATGGACAAGTGTGCAACAATCAAGGTTATAAAGGGACAGCTTAAAGAAATGCCAAACGTTGAGCTATGCAACCAGGTTTACATATCTTCAATCTCACAACCCTATAAATATCTTGGAATAGCACAAACGCACAAAATAGAGCATACCGAAGTCAAACAAAAACTAACGAAGGGATTTTTAGATAGAGTAAACAAACTAACAAAAACTCGACTTAACTCTAAAAATCTTACAAAAGCCATAAACACCTATGCCATTCCTGTCCTTACTTATTCTTTTGGTATCATAAAATGGTCTGATACTGATCTAGAAAACCTAAATCGAAAAATCAGAACGAGCCTAACACGAATCAGAATGCATCATCCTAAGTCCTGTAAGGAAAGAATTACAATTCCAAGACATCTGGGAGGAAGAGGATTATTGGACCTAAGGGAGCAATGGGCAGGGCAGATATCAAGCATAAGAAATTTTTTCTACAGTAAAACAAATAGCCAACTCCACCGTATAATTTCTGACGCTGATAAAAGCCTAACT